>JAQIXP010002034.1:0-16242 GCA_034700285.1 Proteroiulus fuscus | reverse complement strand
ATGTTTTTCATGGTTTAAATTCTTTAATAGTGATTACACATTAAAGAAAAACACAAGTTCTTTTTATTAAGGTGGAAGTTTTTTTCCAAATTTAAAATATAAATCAGATAAAAAAAAATTACTTTATGTTTTCTCTGAAAGGGTCATTTTCCGTTGATTTGCCCACTATCGTTTTCATATTATAAAAGTTTGAGGAAGTTTTATTGAATAGGCCTACTTAGCAATCAGTTCTAATTTAAAGTCTAAATTAGTTTCAAGACTTTTTAAAGGAAAATATTTAATTTTAACAGCCCTGTACATAGGCGTAATAAATAATAATAATTCCAAGTGAAAAAAGGCATAACGGTAGCATTCATAAAATTGGGGAACATTTGTCCATAATCTCATAGACCCTAAACAAATACGTTTTTCTCAAGGGAAATTAATATTTTAACAGCAAAACGCTATGCATTGATCATTTATTCTGATACTTTCTGAGGATTATTAAATAGAACGATAAAATCATAAAAGTAAACATTGTCAATGTTTCAGTTTAATAAATGAACAGGATGGCATTTCCATCTTCTTCAATGTAGGCCTAGAGACCTACAGTAACAGGTATCATAAATATCGAATTTAATGACCTAAGACAAGGATTTGCCTCTAATGTTTATCCTAATCGGATGGGTTTTTTTCCCTTCTTAACAACTAATATATTTCCTAATATGCCAATGATAAAGAGAATTAATACCGTATGAATTTACACTATATATCCATAATGGTAGGGCCAATCTAAGTTTAGCAAATATGCTATTAAGATAAGCCATTTACTAATATGTATTTAATTAACTGAAATTTAATAACTTATCTTGAGATTAATATATATCTTTAATTGTTTTGTATGGGTATGTATACATTGTAAAGATAATAATTGCTACAATTGTGGAATTTATTTATTGATTAAAAATAAAACATGATTTTGACTGAACTGCACCTGCAGTCTAGATTCTCTGTATACTATTTATCACGTGGAATCCATGTGTGCTTCCACTAACAATTTATTAAAGTGTAGGTCCTACCCAGCACAAAAAAGTCTGCAGAAAATTCGAAGTCTTCTGCAGTCTAAAATTGCAGGAAAACTGTAGTTTAAATCTCATTTCTGAAGTTTTATGGAACAAAAGCCCACATAATTTGTGCAGTTTTTATGTTGAAAATTTGCATGTTTTTTTTCTACAGTTTTTCTACATTTTTTATGTAGTATTTCTGCAGTTTTTCTGTATCACAAAAATGTAGAAAAAATGCAGAAATACCGTAGACAATTTATATAAATATTGTAGAAAAAATGCAGAAAAACTGTAGAAAAGAAACATGCACGTTTTCTACACAAAAACTGCCCAAATTATGCAGGCTTTTGTTCCATAAAACTTCAGAAATGTAGATTTCAATTACAATTTTTTTGCAGTTTTAGACTGCAAATAAACTGCAGAAACTTCGAATTTTCTGCAGACTATTTTTTGCTTGGTACCTAATTAGTAGGCCTACAGGTGCATTGGACTGACATAATATTGTAGAAATTAGGCAATTGCAATTTGGAAAATCCCTGTTATATACCATTTGTTCAATACCTTTTATTTCCTAATAGTTAATGATAAGGTTATTGCGTGTACATACCTTTGATAAACTGAACTAGTGGTCCATTAGACTTGAAATTCTTAACTGTAAAATTGTTTATAGCCCTATTTACCTTGAGTAAAAAGAAATTGTAGACCTTAATTTCTAATTGCTTTTTTAAACTCTTTAAATATTGGTTGGTTGGGTGGCTTGATAGTTTGGCAGTAAGCAAGTGATAGGCTATAGTCTAGTAATTTAAAAAAATGTCTAGTCTTTTGCTGACTTTTTATCCTTACTTCCCTATTCTAGCAAATTGCTACATACATGTATTGCAAGCCTGACTTATTCAACTTCCTCCAATGCACATCCTATAAGTAGCAATACCAATGGTTCACTGAAATCCTCATTATTTCCAAATAAAAAGGAAATATCTTGCACTGTCAACCTCTTTAGGGCCCCTGGCAAAAAGGAGGAAAATGGGGCTAGGACCGCAGGTTGCTAGTAATTGGTGCAGTTTTACCATGGCACATTTCAAATATAAATTAATTAAATGCTTAAACCTTGGCCTAATTTGTAAGACAACTCTTTACTTCTGAAATTGGGTGAGCTAGCCGCTGTAGCAAGATGTAAAAATGTGAAGGAATGCTTTCAAGTTTTTTTTTCTTTTAATCGTTTAACCTACCTTTGCAGACAGGTATGCTGTTCACGTGAACCCTCAATGTCTGGGCAATTTTAATAAATTCAGTTTTATTTTCTTAAGGTTGACATTGGTACATGTCAACCCACGAGCAGAAAGCTGCCGGTTGACCAAACTACCAAAATGTATTTTAATTTTATTAAAAGCCAGGCCTTGCATTTCAGGCATTTTTGCATTTCTCAACTATTTAACCCCAAAAAGCCGACGGGAGATCCTAGAATGCCTGATTCAAGGGATTCAGCGCATGGAATACAGAGGATACGACTCTGCTGGACTGGCAGTGGACGCCGATCTCGAGGGCAAGGAAATAACCATCATTAAGAAAAAGGGCAAGGTTAAGATGCTGGAAGATGAAATCATGAGTGAGTTAAATGCATAATTAATTCAAGTCAATGCATTGGGAGAATTAAAATGCTCAGCGTAAAATTGAATGCTACTTTTTTATTACTCTACTTCATTTAGATAGTGAAGATATTGACTTTGACATGAAATTTACTACACATATTGGTATCGCTCATACTCGCTGGGCCACTCACGGGGTCCCCAATGCTGTCAACAGCCACCCTCAACGGTCGGGCCCCCAAAATGGTAATTAGAATTTAACCTTGGGTAGAGGACTTGATAATCTGTTGTTAAATAATAATGTAAAACCGATTAATATCTGTCAACATACAAGCATTGACCTTGTTGTAAACCCCAAAATGTTCTCTAAATCTAATTTATTACATCTTTTTTAATTGCCGGTATTCAGAAGTCGTTGTGGTTCACAATGGCATTATTACTAACTACAAAGATGTGAAACAATTTTTGGTGAGGCTGCAATTTGGTTTTTTTAAAAACTTGAGAATGTTTTAATATTTGAGAAATAAAAAAGCATGATTTTTTTGTCCCATCTTAAAACGAATCCTAATATATCCTACAGGTCAACCATGGCTTCGAATTTGAATCTGACACGGACACTGAAGTTATTGCCAAATTAATAAAGCACATTCACAATAGCCATCACACTGAATTATCATTTCGTGAAGAGGTTGAATTGGCCATTCAACAATTGGTTAGTTAATTAGCAATTCATTTTCCTGATTGGCAGGTCTATTTATTTACGATAGTGATTTGGTTTATGTCTTTTTTTTTTCTAATTTAGGAAGGGGCTTTTGCATTGGCCGTAAAAAGTACATATTTTCCAGGTGAATGTGTGGCGACCAGGTAAATCAGTTTGCATATTTTCTTACTACAAATGTGCGTGACAAGTGTCAAAAAAACAAAACGCTATCTCGTTTGCAGGCGTGGAAGCCCCCTTTTGGTTGCGATTAAGAGCAAAACAAGATTAGCCACAGATCACATTCCTATCCTCTACAGCAAAGGTTAGTGCTAGTTTTTATGCTTATTCATCTTTATGTATTTGACAATCAATATCTTACAATGTAGGGGGTACATCATTTCTGATAAGCATTCAGCTTTAAGCTCACTAACAACATTTGTGCATATAAATGTCAATTGTATATATGCTTGATTGGCATTTGCGTTCTTATCTTTTTTTTTTTTTTTATAAAAGCTGGTATTGGAAATATTTATTTCCATAGGGTAAATCTTACAGTTCCTGGATTAAAAAATAAGCTTGAATCTGTCCATAATGGACATATGTCGCTGCATGAGCTCCGCCTGGGCCTGGCTGGAGCTTGGGAAGTGTGTTCCCCTCCCCAAATTTCATTCAATTTTAATAAAAAGTGCTTAGTGCGTATATAGTCTCCATCTTCCCAAAAAACAATCTTGTGGAAGAGCCCTTGTATGTCAGACTATGTGCAAAATACCAGTAAGTTTGGCATTTGATAGAACCTACATGGGAAATGTCCCGGTTCAATTCAACTTTTGTCGAAAAAAAATCCTTTTTAATTTGTAAATGTCCCTTGCTTTTGAGGGAGAATAGAATGTAATTGCTGGATACTTGCTTGCCATCTGCTTTTTCAGCAGCCAATAATGAATGACAAGAATTTTGCTGTTTTGAAAATGAAAAGTGGCCAGTTGTCTAGCACTTTGTAATAGATGTAATTCATGTTATCAATATTGCTTGTGTCTTGGATACAATGGCAGTTCACGTGTTCGTCATGCGGTTATGCTGTAGTTTTTTTTTATTTTTTATGCCAATTTATGCTTACTTGCTTAATGGTAAGCTAATAGTGACTTGTGAAAATCGATGGTTTCTTTCACATAGTCATTGCTTGCACTTTTAACATAAGTTTTGCATTGATACAATGTTTGGCAATGGACATTTGGAACCAGTTCAATGTTGACCATTCATAATCTGAAATGATTTCCCATATTTTTTTATAAGTTTTCTCGCTGTCAGCTTATTTTTTTGCATTCTAAATGTATTGATATAGAATGTTCTATTTTTTTTTTCTTTCCTTTTTCCTGCACCTTTTCCTACCTTGTAATTTTTATGATATTGTGTACATCTGCACTGATTTGCATGACTTTCAACTTTTGCACTTTTGCTCCAACTACTACCAATATATCCACTTGCACAGACTCCACAGCTAGCAAAGCAGCAGCAGGTATTTTTTATTTATATGTATTTTTTTATAACGCTGAAGTCATTGATTAATGCTTTTTCTGTCTTTCGTGAATAATTTCATCAATTGTAAAAGTTTGATAACCTGCAAGAAATAATGCTGAAAGTCTATTTATCATATCAGGCATACTTCTCATTGGATTTTACTATTAACGATGAGACATTCATCGGCATAGTCCCGATAAAGTGTTGCTATGGCATGGGAATTATTTAATGTAGAAATATTGTACGACTAATTTCTATGACATTGGTGGGCAATTTGAATAGATTGGAAATGAAAGCACCCAATTGAATACTTCATTGTGTTAGAAAAATGTGCACGTCATATCTAACAACCACATGGATATTTTCACCATAAATTTTATTGCTTATTTTTAAATATCTGCATCCACATGGTTTGTTGTTGATAAAGTCCTTGAAGTTTCAATAAGCGCTAAAATACTTGATAAAGTTTGAAATTATTGACACCATATTTGATAAATGTTGTAACAGACGATTAATCTTTTTTTCCAAAAAAAGCATAATATACAATATAACCTTTATCTGATACCATAACATAAAATTTGGGTTTTCCTTTGGGATAACAATTAATTTACATTGATTTCTTTATGTCTTTAACACATCCTTTGCATGCTTTGACATATTTTTATTTTTATATACACTTATCTACTTCCATTGCTTTATTTTTTTTTGTGGATTTTCTGGTATTTAAAATACAGATTAACTACTGTAGGATATAGTAACCTGGCTGCTCATATCTCGCCCATAGAAGTAGTTTTAATGATTATAATTATCTTGACCAGCATTATCATTATACCATCAGGGGATACCCCAGAATGGAGGAAATGCTCGGAGCATATTAATCTTCCGTGGTTTTTATATTTGCATCTTATTTATCAATTTTGTAAACAGCGAGTATTGATAGTGTCCAGATTTAATGGGTTTTCTATTTTCTCCGATGCATTTTAGGGTCACCGTATTTTAGGCATAAACCGTTTTCATATCATGAAAGTGTTATTAATCAAAATATTCTATCCTTTACTACCATGCTTACATTCCACAGTATGGCATCTATGCTGTGTAGTTGCCAATTAATCAATTAGTACTAAAATCGTTTCGTTTGTTTTCTTTCCTTTACATTGCACGGTCACGCATGTTTTATGTAAACAACAGACTGTGAAGCTAAAGATCGCCAAGGTAGATTGCACATTTTTTTTTTGCTTTCTTTGGAGAACTCATCAGCCATTCTTTCTCCCAGAATATTAAAATATTTAGTTCTTTTTCTGAACTTTATTAGTTTGAACTAATCTTTAATTTCTTATTATTTCTTGAGTTTTCAGTTCAAAATAATCTTCTCTTGTAATCACAGCATGGTTGATGAAATTTTCTCCAAGAAAACTGTTAACTTTATATGTTTGTAAATTGTTTTCCATTATCATTGTAACTTTCATTCCTTGTCTCTTAGTCGCCCATGTCGTTTTGTTTAATAACGGTGGAAATTGTGCGAATAACTCAATATTTTATAATCATGCATTGTCACTAATTTTAATCAATCAACATTCATTTGTTTATATAATATCAAACTAATCAACTGCTTTGTGCTTTTTTTTCTTTTATTATTTTCTGCCTAAATCCTTTTACCATTTTGTTTTGTGCATGGTACAACAACCAGGACTATTAGCAGGTAGTTATATTAGCACTATGAACTCAAATTTGCTGGTCTCTATGCACTTCTTTTCAGTTACTATACTAAAAAAAATAACACACTCGCTTGTTTTAATAAGTTTCTGTCCTTTTCCTTGATTTAAGAAACATTTACTTTACACTTTCGATATATTTTCCTACCAAGGGGCTCTTTCGGAATGCAATTTTTTTATTTGCTTAGAAATATGCAAGGACTTTGGATTTTTCTGTGGATGGTCTATGTTATATTGCTTAAGGAAATCCTTATGATGTGCGTTTAATATCTTATTATTAAACAATTTGAAAAAAATATGATTAATTAGTGGTTTACAATGGCAATGGAGTGCATTTACGAATATATAGCTTTAATAACTGAATTTCTTGTTGTATTGCATACGGGGCAAAATATGCTATTAAATACTTACCCTGATTTCTGAAATGCTATTTAGACCATCGTCCACGCAACACGAATAGCGTACTTCCTTCAAGAAAACGAAGCGAAACCACCACTGTCTGCCCTCTTGGAGAGGACAGAGAGGTGGAATATTTCTTCGCATCCGATGCTAGGTATATGGAATTTAGAAATGGATATCTGAAAGTTTTGGCAAAGTTAGTTGTGCGTTCATTTGATGATATTCTTCTTTTAGTGCAATCATTGAGCATACTAACCGCGTGATTTACTTGGAAGATGATGATGTTGCTGCCGTTAAAGATGGAAGTAAGCAGCTGGAGTTTCATGTGCTTATTATGATGTTAATGATGTACTTTATTTTATGTGCTTATTAGTTACTTTAAATGTTACTAGAGCTTTCCATTCATCGTTTGACTCGCACCTTGTCTGACACGGCAAATCGTGAGATCACAACTTTGAAAATGGAAATACAGCAGATTATGAAAGGTGAGGCATAGCTTTAACCAGTCATGCATAATTAGTTAATACTAAGTGGTTCACTGTTTGATAACTGGAAAATTGAGAGAAAAATATTAAAGATGGTTTGTAAAATTTTCAGGAAATTACAGCTCGTTTATGCAAAAGGAAATTTTTGAACAGCCTGAAAGTGTGATCACTTCCATGCGGGGACGCGTCAAATTTGACAACGATTTGGTGGTTCTCGGAGGAATTAAAGATTATATTCCAGAGATTCGTCGATGCCGCCGTTTGCTGCTCATCGGATGCGGCACAAGCTATCACAGCGCCATTGCTGTAAGTTCCCTTACAATAGGTTTTTTTTTCCCATTTGCTTTGTCACTGGCTGTGTTAAATTTGTAATTATGAAAAAAAAATTCTGTTTTCTTAATAGACTCGTCAGATTTTGGAAGAACTTACCGAGTTACCTGTTATGATAGATTTGGCAAGTGACTTCTTGGATCGCAACACTCCAATTTTTAGAGACGACGTTTGTTTCTTTATTTCTCAGTCAGGTACAATCAGAGATTTAAGAACAGACTTAATTAAATAAACAGTACCGGTACATGTAGTTTTCTGATATGAGAAATTCACTGTGAATTTTGTTAATGCAGGAGAAACGGCAGATACTCTAATGGCCTTACGTTATTGTAAGCAGCGTGGCGCCCTTATTGTGGGAATCACTAACACTGTGGGTAGCAGCATTTGCAGAGAGTCTCATTGTGGCGTCCACATTAATGCCGGACCTGAAATTGGCGTAGCCAGTACTAAGGTATGACTCCCATGCTGCTAGTCTTTTTAAGGCAATTTGTTTCTGATGTTAGTTTCTATCATTAATTTTTATTTATTCCTATTTAGGCATATACTAGCCAGATAGTTTCACTGGTGATGTTTGCGCTGGTCATGTGTGAAGATCGTATTTCCATTCAACCAAGGAGGTCTGAAATTATGCAAGGTTTAAGAGATTTACCAGGTCAGTGTCCATGTAGTTAATTCATCTGGAATATCAATCTATATCATAGAAGCCAAGTGATTTTCTTTTTCTCTTGTACACACGTGCACTGAAATACTGTTATGTCTTGGGAATAGAATTTATTAAAAGTGCCGGTTGGGAAGCATTTAAAAAAATAAGTCCCTGTAAATAAAAACTATTAGGGTTAAATAAAATTAGATATAGCTTATACTAGGTGCACAGGTCCGAACTATTGTGGTGTAAGTAGCATTACATTTATGATGGCATTACATTAAATTACAAAGAATTAAATAATAAAAGAAAATTATGAAATACTAAATAAAATTTTAAACTTTGCCCTACTCTGTTGACACTGAGTCATTACAATGCAATTAGAATACTTTGAAATTTTTTTTTTTCAATTTAATTTTTAGAACAAATTAAAGAAGTGTTGAAATTGGATGAAAAAGTACACAGCTTGGCACAAGAGCTTTATCAACAGAAATCCCTTCTGGTCATGGGGCGAGGATTTAACTTTGCAACCTGTCTCGAAGGCGCTTTGGTATGCTTTTCACCATATTTATATTCGTAGATTGGCAATGTAGTGTTAGATTAACGACATTTTTTAAATTCAGAAAATTAAAGAGTTGACTTACATGCATTCGGAAGGCATTTTGGCCGGTGAGTTGAAGCATGGACCATTGGCACTCATCGACAAAGCGATGCCTGTCATAATGGTGTGCACCAGAGATAACGTCTACACTGTAAGTTTTTATTCTTCAATTTGAAGAACAGTGTCTCTCTAACCATTTGTTCATGTTGTGCTAACAAGATCTATTAATTTTCAGAAATGCATGAATGCGATTCAGCAGGTGAAAGCTAGGGAGGGCCGGCCAATTATAGTGTGTGAAAAGGGAGATGCCGTCACCCAGAGTTTTGCCAGCAAATTTTTGGAAGTGCCTCACACTGTGGATTGTCTTCAAGGTATTCTCACTGTTATACCAATGCAGTTGCTCAGCTATCACATTGCTGTACTAAGAGGATGTAACGTAAGTACTGCATTTCAGTCTTGGTTAAACTCTTGAATGGCTAATTGGGGAAAGAGCAGGTCAGTTCTAAAATATTTTCTTGGTTTAACGTTGTTTGCTCATATGCTTTTCAGGTTGATTGTCCAAGAAATCTTGCAAAATCGGTCACGGTCGAATAAACGGCGCACACCCGTGGTTACACATTTCTTGATCCAACAAAATATTTGCATTCTGATATGTTTTGAATATTCGAGTGCAAATTTTTTTCTCGTTTCTAATTTTTTTTAAGACAAAAGGAAGTGATGGATTAGTAACTACTAACTTGCATCGTGCCATTTGTTTACCAAATTAGAAATATTTTCCCCATTATATTAAGTATAACACTTTGGTATTGGGAGTTAAATTTATTTTTAATTCCTTTGTAATTATTTTATTATTTCCCTTTATAATAACTGGCCTTTTTCGTATATTCTGTGCATTCCCTTTTCTGCCATAAAATGTATATATAAAACTTTCTAACAACACATTTAGTGACATAAAACGGAAAAGTAAAAATTGCTCAAAAGTAAATATTGTTATGGTTAAATGGAAAATTTGTTTTTAATTTATTTTTTTCGGGGAGGATTTTGAGCGTAAAAATGTTTCTGATAATATTAATTGTTAATGGGCCACTATTTTTTATCAAGACCAAGTTCTAGCATTCCAACTTTTATTCAATTTTACATTTTGGTTTCCATTTATCTACATTTTTGGTGCAGACTCTGTTACTGTTGTTATAACAGATGTGCACCAATTTTAATACTTTTAATCCAGGTTTTCTTTTTTTGGTTTTGTGCACATTGGCATTGGGTGATTATACAGAATTAACCTTTTATTTTATAAATTTGTTTCTTCTTATTGACGTATTGGTTTTATTAAATTTTGAATTTCATGTTAAATAATTTTGTGTGTATGGGACCACTCATTAATCCCACAAGGCAAATTTTGCAGATTTTGTTACCCCTCTCCTACTCTGAAGTGAGGTTTTTCTCCAACCCTCTCCACCCCCCAGTATCCGCCCTTGGTGCAAGTAGTAACTGCAAAGCGCTTCCCCGCTTTCCTGCATGGGGAAGCGCTTTGTGAATGCTGTTGTATGACCTGCAAAGTTAATGTGAATCTGAGTATGGTACTATGGTACATTACGGTCATATGGTCATAAAATCATAAAATAAGAAGAAAAATCATACTTTAGGATTGTTTTATTAAATTTCCATGATCATGTTAGCTATATCGATTTTAGGGAACATTATATGCAACGTAGGTTGGTTAGCCCATGAAACCCTAAAACTGATTTATTTTTAAATACATATACCTAAGATTAGTTGTAATTCAGTTCAAAACCTAAGTAGTTAAATTTTGCTTCGGTCAATGTGTTTCTGTCTTTAAAATTTGAATATCATAGTTTTTGATGTGAAAATATAGGTAGAACCATGTACCATGATTTTACATTCGAATAATAATCATTTTCATAGAAAGGGTAAGAAAACTCGGTAGGTTGATGCCCTCCCGCTTCTCTCCAACTCCCCTGCCCCACCTTCCGTTAGTTTTGGGGGAAGTTATTGAAACTTCGCATTCCCCCTCCTCTCACAAAAAAATGAAAGAAAAAGCTTACGTAATTAATAGATGGTATCTTTGTCCATTCAGGAAAAAAGATTATTGAAAAATGAATACTACAGCGCAGTGTGTGGAAATGCAGTAAGGTATTTTCGTTTCTAAAGACATATTTTAAATTTGCAACAGTAGAAGTGGTTTTAATTCTAATGAAAATTTACATGCACCAGTCAAAATATTTAATTTAACTGGTTTTCCAGATTCTTCAAGAAATTGTTATCGACAGCTCAGCACTCTGGTGACAAAAGGTAAATTATATACTTGTAAATTGTTGGTAAAATACATTTAAGCTGAAGTAGTTTTTTTATATTACAGTTTATATATCAGTTGAAGAGTTTGAAATGGACTATAAAAATGGACACTTGAGAATGAAATGCAAATACATCCTGATAAATAGTAAGGTAAAGAATAACTTTTTTCTGTCGTTGCTATCCTTGTATCATCATTAGTCGTGTTCTACGTTTAAACTATAAATAGATTCAAAATTCTAAAAGACTTTGAATATAATTTGCTTATATAAATAAATTTTATTGCATTTTAAATTGTGTTCAATATAAGTTTAAAAAGTGAAATCGGAAATAGTTGCGCTTTACATAAAGAAATACATAACTTGATATAGGTAAAATCACTTTGGTTTTTGCATTTTCATATTCCACACATATTTACAAACACGCACATAATTGTTGTCAAAATAATAGTATTAGATTTATCGGTAATAATAATACACAATAGGTTTTTTTTCTTGTGAAATTAATTAAGACAGAAAATGTAAGGATCCTCGTTGATAAGTTGCCATTTTAGCCCTTTTTGCAGGATGTTCTGATTTATTTTTAAAATTTTATAAATTTGTCTGAGAAAAGGTAGAAATAGTAGATAGCATTCGTGCGGGTCATACCCACAAAACAAAGGAATTTTTTTTAAACAATCTTGAATCCCCATCCTTATGTGTCATCATTTATGAAGACTACTTTATAGAATACTTTGGAATTTTTTATTTAGTCTAGAAAAACTGAGGTTAAATGATTAATTGTTGAAGTTAAGATAATTAGATGTAACATCTTTAATTAGTTAAATTGAGAAATTTAACTTAAACTTTTAATGTTTGAAATTATCATTCATTTTTTGGCCCTAAAGCCAATGCCCACAAGCATTGTAACAAGTAATATGTACATAAAAGCTTTTTTTTTTAAATTGAACAAATATATATATATTTATATAGAGGTGCAATATTTTATTGCATATAATTATTATCTTCTTAGTTGCAACTTGCAAATAATGTATTATTTGTAAAATGGATTTTGAGCACTTTTTTATTTATACAATCCCTATTGTAAACTGCATGGACCCAATATAATGGAAATGGAAATTTAATGAGCCCCTAATTTCAACTGAGAATATATTGCTAAGATATTTGATATCCACTAGAGATTTCACTTAAAAGATATATATTATATATATTGCATAATAGAAGGCTTTCAAGAAGCCAGAAAAATATTCCAGATTGGAAAGATTCTCAGAATCCTATCCTGTAATTCAATATAATATGTGGAATAATTTGTAAGTGGAAGAAAAAATGGAGTATATAAGATAGAATTTGGCAATTAAGGAAATTTGTAATTAATGTTTTAAGGAGGACATTTCTTGCATATTTTCGCTATAAGCACCAAAATATGTGAGAACTATATTCGCCAATACATTATCCTGTGAACTTAAATTATATTCCAAACTGACTAGCATTTTTAATTTAAATTTAAAATAAAATTACTTAATGAGAAAGTGTACTTTCATTAAAATTATGAGAGTGCATTTCAAAATATTTAAAAGCAATATTATTTCTAACTTGCAAATAGACTCGAAAAAGATATACGAGCGTATTGAAGATATGCTTTTAAATTGAATCTAGAACTGTTTAGGGGTGTATATACTCTTAAATGCTGGACTAAAAACTTGAAAAGCAGAAGCAAGCAAAAGCATAATCTTAAAATTGCAAAAACGATTTTTTTTTTTAAAAAAAAAAAAACCTAAAAAGCAATAATATACGTGTTAACAATTAAAGGGATTGCAATAATCTTAAAAAATTGGATTTTTTTTTTACAATAAATGACCTACTCCAGCCATAATAAATTTCTTAATAAATTATGTGCTTAACGTACAAGTATATTGCATTGCATAACTCTAGCTCCTATACAAATGCCATTAAAAGGCAAAATATTTTTGCTAGAGGTAAGTGTGAATAAAAGATAAAAGATGACAAATACAAGCATTCAAATTACACAGGGCGAACACAATGTTTGACTTTATAAGCAATAATATCCAAATGCAAAATAGTAAAGATTATAAGGCTTGGTTCATATAAACGTTGCACCTATGTTATGGTACTGTTTAATAGGTTAGTGCATGCAAATTGACACCTTTGACCCATTCTACAGATGACCATTTACACAAGACATTAATCTTTAATACTCTTCATTGGGATATGTTTGTTTATGCCCTGTACGTAGGGATATTGGAATTTAATATTTGATTTTCTAATCTTTTGGCATTGGGATTTTCTATTACCAATCTTAGAAATGCATTTTTAAAATCTAGTTTTTCAATGTTTTTCTTTTTGAAAATTCAATATCATGGAAAATCAAACATGCCTTATTCGATTGCCAATTTTATTCAAAATATAATGCCATAGAGTCAATTGGGAAGCCAGCTCCTCTAAAATTTACTCACAGCATGTATCCCTAATGCAGCAAAAATGGCCGGTTAATTAACAAATATGGGAGTTTTACATACTGTAATATTTTCATTTCGTAATCAGTGCAGGGGCATAATTGGGGGGGAGGGGAAACTAAGGAACTAAATCATCCCCACTCCCAAGGCTAGATATTTTTTTTACAGCAAAATGCTTAAAAGCAAAACTCCCTTTCCCCCTTCCTTCTCCCCCCACCCCACGAGAATTTGTTTAAAATTGCATTACTGTACATAATTATTAACTAAAATTTGATAAATCCAAATCCTGGCAAATTTTAAAATCATTCTGTGTAAGTTATCTCTTACAATGTTAGTAAATCAGTGGAATGTATTGCCATAATAATCTCTGTCAGGATATTTTAGAGGATATATAGAGGATATAATGGGGAGGACAATGGGGGTAATTGCTCCCCTTAGCCAGAGAAAATTACCCTCACCTCCATTATTTTCATGAAATTGTTCATCCCCCCCCCCCTTTCCCTCTTTTGCAAAATCCTTTATCCGCCCCTGAAATGAAAATGTTAACATTTTGTAAAACTCCCTATATTGATTGCCGATCAATAATCGTGCTGAAATTCAGAATGGTCTTAAGAAATGTCCGTAAAATAATACTGTTGTCAGGTTTCATTTGGGTAGAACACATTGCGAACTCCCTTGAGACATCCAAAGGAGGTCAAGTTTAGTGGCCTGATGCATGTGGACAATGGCCGTCACAACCAGAACGTGCATAATATTATGGCTATTTCCCAGGTAATCGCATTTTCCGGGAAACCAGATCTCGGGGATTCTTAATGCCCCGATCACCCCACCAATAACAGAGATTAGATCTTGAAGTATCACGTGTAGAACCGAATGGGGATTTCCACCCCCATAAGGAGACAACCTTAAGATTAAAAGGCCAGTGCGTAAAACCACTAGCAAAAGGAAACTCAAACTGCGCTCTCGAGGATTAGTGGCCACTATGGCTTTGTATAATGCCATCAGGGAGAGAAAAATGTATAATCCAAATATAATTACAATGGCAGGATTGGGCAGACAATACGTTGAGGCATAAACTGTCGTAAGGGCACCTGAAAAATAAAACATCCCCTGTTATAATTAGCTCGTTTTGGGAAGCAATTTTATATTTTCTTGCAGGGAATTTTGGCAAAGATGTCGTATGATAGCAACTGCATAGGAATATTAAAAGTAATTAAGAAAAATTTCATAATTGGTTAAATGTTTGCATGACATTGTAGTTTAAAAAACACTGTTACTTGCATATACATGTAATTTATTTTAGGAAAAAGAAATGATTTTAATAAAAAAAATCCAATTATTTAGAGTTTTTTTCTTTTTGTTCCGAAAAAAAGTTAATATTTATCCACCCTGGCTAAGAAATAAGATCAACATTCTTCTCTGTGCTAAATCATTCTACAAATTTGCATGTATTAATTTTTACTGGGAAATATGTGAAAATTAACAGTGACAACTCTTTTAAAAATATATTGCTGCAATCTGAATTATGGCATTTTGCATTCAAAATTGGAGTTTTGGTGATATTGACCCTTACGAAAAACAATCTAGATTATTTGAAAAATAACTATAAAAATTAACTTCAAAATTTTTTTATGAGGCCCAAAAATTGGGATTTTTAAATTGTGATTTCTGATCTATTCAGAACCGTTGCTTTGAAAAGTAGAATTTAAATTCAAATTCCAAAATTATCATTTGTCCAGTATCAGAATTTCCTAAATCATGATTTTATGTATTGTAGTATGCACACTACATCAATTCATATACTGCAGTATGCATTATATAACATCAGTGCCCAATGTTTTCAGTGTTTTGACTTAATAATTAAAATGTAAGTTAATTTTTCATGGCCTGCTTACACTTCTTGTCAGAAAATGTTAACAAGTTCTCCCCCCCCTCCCCCCCTACACCTCTAAGGTGCAAATGTAAGCGTTGGACGGTCCCTTACCGAGTACATAAATTCGATAAATGTAGCATACATAAGTCAAGGGTCAGCTAATGTATTTCTGAATCTTTTTGACTTTCACTTAACTTGTCACACTTCCTTAAGTAGATATTTTGATTGAATTGCGCATGTGCTGATCAACTTGCAAATATTGATTTAATGGCATTTTAGCGTTTCATTAATGTGAGTCGATGCATTAATTCAGTCAATCAAGTTTATCGCTTGAAATAGAATGTGTGGCATTGATTTGGCTGGCATATTCATATTAACTTACATACTAATAGAGTGGCGATAAAAATATATTAAAAAGCCGATAATAAGAAGCAGATAAGTTTTGTTTAAGGGGGCTGTCCACACTATCAACAAAATGCATGCTCCTATGGTAATCTCCATGTTAACTACCGGTACAAATTAATCGATAATGGCTAAACATAAATTGACGGGGTTTGATTTTTTATGAA
>JAQIXP010002033.1:0-16250 GCA_034700285.1 Proteroiulus fuscus | reverse complement strand
TTCTCCTGATAGTGGGATCACCCCCCTACCATATGGCATTCATTTGCTGCCTGTAGGGTACTGAGTTGAATTGAAAATTGAATTGAATTGAATAATCCAATTGATGGGTTTAAAGTTTTTCATTTTTCATGTACGACGTTTTCAATGCTGATACGAATCAAATGGCAAATGCATAGAGTTACTTAAAAAAGATAAAATAAGTCTTTTAAGAGCACGATCTTGCCAAAAATGATAAATTTTTAAAATATTGCAAAATGGCCTATTTTCCTCCTTCACTTTTTAACTTTTGATTTCTATATATATAGTGCCTATAAAGCGCCCTATTGTTTTCCAATATGATTAATGCATCCCTTCTGTTTTGCAAATGCGGTGTGTGTGTGTATATATACTATCTCAGGAAGCATAACCCATTATCGACTAAGTAAAGGTACGTGTCCAATTAATTGAATACCATTTGTCAGGCTAGATCCGTTCCGAAAACTTGGTCTCTTCACTTCAAATCCTAAGTATAAATTGATGTAAAAGCATCCATCTTGTCATGTCATTTGCATGCAAGCATTCAACCGATAACGCTTTGAAAACAAATCCAATCCAGGAATTTAACGAATGTTTGTGCTATATGGTTAGACCAATTTGGATCGTTCTATTTTGTAACTAACTGCTTGTTAATTTTCTGGAAACCAATTACAAGAAAATGCTGTGTATGTATAAATAAAAAACAAATCTGTTGCACGCATTTTTTCCATTCTTTGGTGTGATTCTATGGCCATGGAATGCCAGAAATATCCAAAAACTGCGTGGGAAGTCAGGGAAATCTAATAAAGTCATGCAGTTGTATGCATGCTGTCCTAATTCCAAGTCCTATTTTCGAAGATTGTATGCATGAGTGTATGCATCAAGGTATAAAGGACCTTGTTGCAGAACTAAATTCTATGTAAATATATATTGCTATTACAGCAGTTTTATACTTGTTATATGTTTTAATTCTTTTGTTTATCATAAACTAGTTTTTTTAAAGAAAATTACAAATTTCCCATATTATCATCTATAATTGTTTATTAATTTCCATCATTTTAGCATTATTTATAAATATACCATGGGGTGTGGTTATCTCCATTGTTCTCTGGTATGAGTATTCTTAATAATTTGCAGAGAAGTCAGATACACAAACAATAGGAAAAAATACCTTTGAACCCAATTAGCTCTTTCTAAAAATTGTAAAAATTACCCGACTTTTAATATATCAGCAGCAAAATCAAAAGAAAAATGGATGAAAACCAATCTAAAGTTTTCAAATAAAACCCAAACTAATGACAATTTTACAATAAATTTTAATTTAAGTTAAATTTAACTAATGATTTTTATGTAAAATTGATCAAAATAGTTGATCCCATGGTATATGACATATATTCACTTGTTTAAGGGTATGGGCCAGACATTCACCATTCCTTGGCCATTTTGACTTTGACCTCGCTGCGCTTGGTCAAAGTCAAAATGTCCGCGGAGTGAATATCTGCCTCCATACCCTCAAACGAGTGAATATGCATACGTATCTCAAATGGTTTTAATGCATCTGAAGTTAAATTTGGGTTCAATTTCAACTTTTTTTCAAATTTGATCTCAACATAATGTTTGTGACGAATATGTCGATCTGACCAGGAAGGCTTGCATTTAATAATTTTCTTACATTTTGAACGGGTTATCAAAAATGCAATAAGCTAGATCATATCACATAAAAAATAAGATATCTCATAAAATTTTCATAATTTAGCAAAAATTCTTATATTTCTGGGAAAGAGGAAAATTATTATTCGTCTATAAGGCAACAAACATTTAGGTATGAGACATGCATCTGTTAATTAAGAAGTATAAGCAGATGAAAACGCAGTAAAAAAAAGCGTAAAAAATTAAAAATTTAGCTTGTTAGATTTATATATACCTAGTGTGAAAATTGAATGTATGTTTTTAAACCAAAATTTCGGCAGCAAAATTTACATTTTGTGTTCTGCAGAAATATAAGCTGCTTAAAAGTTTCTGTGGAAATTGTATATGCTTCTGCACAAATCGCGATGAAGTTTTGTTTTCTGCAGAATTTTATAATGTAGGCTTTCCGCAATATTGAAAAAAAATTCTGCAAAAAACATGGGAATGCATGTTGAAAGTTGATGGTTTAGTCGTGTATATTTTTTTGTAAAATTGAAAATACTTGTACTTATTGTTAGAACTAGGCCTATAAATTATTTTAAAATTCTGAATAAGTTGTGCAATTTTGAAGCCTTAATATCTGATGAATAACGCATTTCCGAATATTGCTTTAAACTCGTTTTTCTAACAAAACGTGAGCAGAATTTTTGACTAAAACAGCAGCTTTCTGGACAATATAGCACTATAGTACAAGCCCTTGCTCATTTTGTAGTGGATTTTTGTCACTGACATATTTATTGCATTGGTTAGTTGGTTGGTTAAAAATTACTTGAAATTGCTATTAGCAATATGAATGCCTTGTTTCTCATTAAAACTTATAATATAAAGATGAATTCTTTGCATACAAATTGGTAGCGGAGGGTGGGCAAATAATAATAATAATGTTTTTTTCCCCCTTTTATTTACGTGTATCTATTGAATAAAACTGCATTTTCTTCATTAGCATCTGGTGCATGCTTAAGAAATTCAAAACCATGAATGTTTTGCTTCAATAGACCTGTCCCTGCATTTAGAATAGATTTTTGAATATATTAAGAAAATAATTTATCAAAGTTGTATGATTACTTGTAATGCATTACAAACCTCGGGCCATTAATTAAGCAACAGCAGTTCAAACGAAAATCTGGAATAGTTTCTTTCATGGAGAGTTCACATCAGCATTATAATCACTTTTATTTAAATTTAGAGAACAAAATATAAAAATAAGAAAAAATGTCCTGCTGGATTTTTTTTATTTTCACAATGTTTTCTATAGAATATATGTAACCCAAGAGATAACTAGGCTTAGGGCCAGTAATTGCACCAACAACAGTTAAGTCTTAACTCTGACTTAATAAGATCATGTGACTGATTTGGGCCAATAAAAATTCAGGAATGTAACGAAAACCTAAGATTAACTTTGGATTAATGTTAAATTGTTAACTCTTGTTGGTGCAACTGACCCTTATAGTAGACTGAAGGGGTCATTGTGTTTTGAAAATGAAAGAATAAATCTCTTG
This sequence comes from Proteroiulus fuscus, assembly GCA_034700285.1. Taxonomy (NCBI): domain Eukaryota; kingdom Metazoa; phylum Arthropoda; class Diplopoda; order Julida; family Blaniulidae; genus Proteroiulus; species Proteroiulus fuscus. Next base: position 13,047 of record JAQIXP010002033.1, on the reverse strand, counting down.
AGGGAAAATTTTGTTTATTTACTGTGATACTAAATGTAAGTCATTGTAAAAGAATGTCTTAGGAAATGTAGTTTTTTTCTTCAAAGTCTTGGTATGCTGTAATTTTGTCCTTACAATTTGCAAAACTAACTACTAGATGACAGGTTTCTTGGATTTTAGCATTTTGAACTAGAGGGGCTGGGCATTGCAGGGGTCTTTTTTGCAGTTAACTATGGGGGTTAAGAATCTATTTAGGGGGTCGAACCCTCCCCCCGCCACCCCGGTAAATCGAACCATGCTAAATGGCTTTAGTATAAGTCTTTTGAAGATATTAATTACTATGCTTTTCTCAACTATTTTTTGCCTTTATTTTACAATAATTTGTTTCAAGGGGAGACTTTATTTTTTTTTTAATTCAAATTAAATTGGCCAGTTAATCAGTATATGCACGATGATGGTTCTACTGTTGTTTGCTATGACCATTTTTAAAAACACATGTTATAGCTATTGATTGTGTGCATTATAAATATAATTCGTGTTGGGTTTTCATTTTCTTGCAGGCATCTTTCACTTTTATAAATTAATTGTTTATCTGGTTTACAAGTGTCGTAAAAGACATGCTCAATGAAGTGAGGGAATGCAATGGCAGTACGTAAACTATATTATGACAACATAAAAGTAAGACTTCTCTGGTCAGTCGTAAACTCAATTGACAATGTGTGAGTGCTGCATTGTTAGAAACACTAAAGGGGCTTTAATATTTGCCAATCACTTTCTTAAATTAAACTGTCCTTCTTTATTATACAGTATGTTCTGATTGTCTAACATCGTGTACTTGCTCTAGTAAAACTGAAAGCAGGTTTTTCTCCATTTGAGGAAACAAATAATGCAATTTTTACATTGTTGACCAATTTGATCTCTATTTCTGTTTTGACCATTCTTAGCCATTGCTAAGCATTAAAGGGAAAGTCCCACTTTGTAACAAGTGATGTTTAAGTTGTTCACACATACTAGATATGAACGGCTGTGTCAATAATAACTTGCAGCACAGTTTCCATGTTAAGGAAATCATTACGTTTACCAAACACGTGTTTGGTGTCATTTTTCCATAATTTCAGCAAACACTGACAGTGTGTGGCTCCCTCTAGGACATGCGTGTCCTCGTGTTTCATGAGAGCTGATGTCTTTTATCCAATAGAGAGCGCTACATACTGTCAATACAATGGAACCTACTTTTTCTTTGCATTTTCAACCAAATCCATGTAGTCAGGAAATTTTATTTAATGATTAGTGGGCTGAAATCAAATTGTAATTTCCACGCCTTTCCTATAATTTTTCTATTCCGTTAATACTATTTATATTAATTGAGTTGTTACGATGCCAAAGTTTCAAATAATTTATTGGAAAAAAAACCCTCCAAAATTTCAGAAAGTCTTTGAAAAAAATTAATCCAAAAAGAAAATTTAAACTGAAACCTGTTATAAAAATAAGACATAACTCCTGTTATAACTAGTAATAATATTATTGATATTTAACAATGCAGTTAATCTGATTAGTTTAATTTTAGTACATTAGTTGTCAGGGCTCCTAGTTTCTAAAATTAGGTACACTAAATGGAGCTGGTCTTCGAAGTACTCATAAACATGTTTGTTTGCTGAAATCAATTTTGTTAGCATTTCCTAACAAGCTGAAAAGTTGTCCAACAGAATTACGTCTTGTTCAGGGTGTTTTAAAAATGAGCCTTTTAGCGTGACTAGGAGCTGAAATAGTTTTCCAATTAAGGCCTTGACAATAGAAAGTTGAGAAGTTGCTCTAATAAAGTGTTATGCGTTTTTCATAGTCGTCCAAGGCACAGAACCAAACTCGGACACTAATGATGCCTTTCGAGCTACAGGGAATTTGCTGATGATTTTTAGCTGTAAGCACTGCTCAGCACCATGCACGTCTCACATTGGTTTATTAGCAGTTGGGGGTCCTAGCTTAGGGGTGGATTTGAGTTTTCTCGACCCTCTACCTTTATTGTCCATGGTCTCCCATAAAGCTAATGGCATTGTTGCTATTGAATGCCTGCCATTCCTTGTGCCAAATATTGTTAATGCCTATTCTGGAGACATATGACATGGATGTGGACAAGAATGCAACTGCATAAAAGAGTGGAGACTGGAAAAGAGTTTCACTTGCATTCGGGAAGCTAATATTTTTCTTTTTATACCAAAATCACATTCACGTTCAGGTATAGAAATGATATTGAGTGTTGTTGATAGAAGCTAGTAGATACTTTTTATATAATAGAGTAACTTTATTACTTTTTTTCTGTAAATATTGGTAGCAACGATCATCTTGTATTAAAAGAAATATTGATGTGTAGCATAAGCTATAACTAAAATATTATTTGGTATATGTGAATTTTTAAAAATACATTAATTGACATTCGGTGCGAGATTACTTTTTGTTATGTTTGAATGTCAAAGAAGATCAGTTTAGACTCAATGATTATCTGCCATGGGGAATGGGATAATTGGATTCTGATAATTAATGGGGAAGTCTCACCTGATTTCAAGTTGTTTTTAAAATACTGTAAATAAAGCTATTATTTGCGTTGAAAGGGAAATTGTAGGCCTACTCACATCAAGCATGAAGCAGAAACCATTTATTTTCTAAAAACCTTGGGCAGTGCCATGTTGCTCACTATTAGTGAATATTGGGAGAAATCGAACTGGAATCAGTAGCTGTCACTAGCACCAACTAGTAATAGTTGTGCTGAATTTCACCATTGAAAGAGTCCTTGTTTGGCTTCATATGCAATACGACTGATGCAATAGGACTACACGTGAAACTTATCATTGACATAATAGTGTAAAGTAAGTGTATAGGGCAAGTAGGTCCTCTAGTGGAAAATCAATTTCAATGGGAGACGTCTGTTATCATCTGCTGGGCACCATTTTGGATCCTTTATTGGATCCAAAATGGGTCCATGCAATATTGGTGGACCTACTTCCCATTAAACTTACTTTAATGTAGTACAGGGAAAGAAATTCCATGCTATTCCCACATGGTGGCTTTTATTCAGTAACATTTCCCCCAACCTTTTACTAAGTAACATTCTCATATAAACATTTTTTGGACTATCATATAAAAATAATGACACGAGGGGACTTTCCCTTTAATAAGGACCATTGATCTAAGAAATTTCTATGCATGCTTATGGATGATAAGTTACTTATGAATCCACTTGTATCCTCACTTTGATTCCACAATCTGTTCTGGAAAAAAAACCAACTAAATATTGCAATTCTTGCAATGCATATTATTTATAACAATACTATTTGATCCATTTTTGAAAACCAGACTTGATTTTAGTAGAAGTTAGAAGGCATGTAGATTGCAAACAGTTATAAAATGTTCCTCTAAACTTTACCTACTGAAGTTAACTATATCAGTAAGTATTTTTTTCCTCATAAACTTATGTTTCAATTTATCAAATTAAAAAAGACTATAACCTAGATGATGTAGTATATGGTTGACCCTTTAGCCCCCATGTTTATTAAAATATCAGTCAGTTTTGTGTGTTTATGGTGTGTTATTAAAGTAAGGTCCATATGCAAATTGGTGCTTTCCATATTTTGCTTTAAGCTTTGTGTTTATAAGATGTCCTATAGTTTCCCATTCAGTGTTTTGATACGCTGATATACTGTGTAGTGACAGTTGCGTAAATAGCCTTAAGTATGCCATGGCAGTTTTTGCTTGTTTTGATAAAATGGAATATTATTATAGATAATCCTGGTGAGTTAATTTGTAACATAAGTTAGTTATGACCTGGGATTGTTAGCTGCACTTAACCATCATGTTTCCGCAAAGAAATATTTTTTAAATATTAGTATTCTAATTTCTATAGCTCAAAAGTATTGAATTTTAAGCAAAATGATCAAACTGACAATCTATTTTTTTTAGGAAATAGGTTCCTAAAATCATAAAATGTATAAAACATTCACTGAGACTATATTATAGTGAAAACCAAGCGACATTTTCCATTAAAGTGACGTTATTAGACAGAACGTTTCCATCATGCAGTATGCATCAAGCCCATAATGCATGGCAAGGTGCAGCCTGATGACGTCATTTACAGCTCATTGGCAGTTTTCAATGTATTTTGCTATATTTTTTTAAACTAAATCACTTGATATATCATGGTTATTATATTCTGAGAAATCCAGTTTTCCCCCGAAAGTCGTGTGGTAAACAATTATTTTTTTGGTCATCTTCCATTTTAAATTTCTATTTTATAAGGATTATTGCATCAAAACATTAACAGTGGAGAGATCCAATCGGGGTTTAAATTTAAACCTTAAGTTAAGTTGAGGGTTAGTAACAAAGCCAATGTATTGAGTTCAGGTTAAGTATTTTTACCTATGGTGTAAATTTCAACCCTAATTGGATCTCCCCACTGTAACAGTTTTATTGCCCATTAATTTAATATTCAGGCATCCCAGCATTACACTTATGTTATCAGTGATTGCCCGCATTTAGGGGCTGATTCGCAGCAACGTGGATATTTTATAGTTTTTTTTAATCGAGATGGGTTTTATAATTCTTGCATTAATTAAACTCACGTATTCATGACATTTTATCTATAATGATCGGTAGGCTAAAATACAATTGCAATTTCCATTTTTATACTAATTTTTCATGTCTTTTTCTTAAAATTAACCTGTTTCAGAGTGGGACTGTCCCTTTAACATGAACTAAAAATGAATCAATGTGGGCCTTAATTCAGTTGACAAAGTTGGCTGTTCATAGTGGTCTTCGTTATACATTAATGCTTTCTTATTAATGATATATATCGAGTTCAGGGTTCACTTGCCAGCATGGCAATGATAAGGGCGATGGGCTTCTACTTCCATAAATTCTTAACTTTATTATCCCCATGATGTCAAAAAGTTTGCTATAGGTAATACAATAAGTAGCATCTGTTTTACTATTGCCTCGTTTTGATTCTTATACGATTCGTTTTATGATAACATCCATCATATAAACAGCGATAGGAGCTTCGTTTTATATCAGTAACTACACTCTCATGCAGCGAAGATATATTTTGATAGGCTTCACTGGTCATTAATTGCATTTCGGGATATTTAGTTTTGTTTTGATTTTCAGAGCCAAATTCGTAAAACGGCTTGATCGATACAAATCATCATCCCTATATATATATATACATGTATATATATACTGTTTCTGTTTTCTTTCTCGAAAACGTTATTTGTGATTCAAAATTGTTTTGTAAAGTAATTGTATAGTCTGCTCATATTCCTCTTGAAATCAGCTTCTTAGGATTTTAAACTGGGCAAATTAATTTAAGGGGAAACTCACCTGCTTTTCATTATATAATATGTTTCAAGTAATGACAAATACTACTACTTTTGAAGGGCTTTACTATTTAAGGGGGCTGTCCACACTTTTAACAACATGGGCCTATGGGGGTTTCAATGTTAAATTCCTTTTCTTCAAACTGATGTAACTCAAAGATCGGGTAAAAGTTGAACGATGGGGTTTGATTTTTCTAAAGATTATTAAATTTACTAAAAACTGTAGTATGATTATGACGTCACATGGATTTTGAATGTAGTTATCGATTTTCAAAGTTGACTGTTCCGTTTTTCCATGCTATTTTACATAGACGTGACATTTTTCACAAAATTGAACAGATCTCAATATTGGCTGAGCGGATAACAATGGGGTTCGATTTTTTAAAAAGCTTACTTAATTTACTGCAAAATGTATAAGTTAGATTTTGTTATTACGTGCATTCTATATATATTTATCGAATTTCAAAGTTTACCGTTGAGTTTTTCGTCACATTTTACCCGATTGTACAGCTCACAGGGCAGATAAACAAAAAATCATACTCCTCGTTTTAGTAAATTTAATTGTCCTTCATAAAAATCAAACCCAGTCAATTTATGTTTAGCTATTATTGAGATATTTGAATTTTAAGTAAACATGGAGATTCCCATAGGAGCATGCATGCATGCTCTAAAAAATATGGATAGCCCCCTTAATGATCTTATCGGACTTACCATAATTTGAGAATCACGAAGCATAGGTGGTGTCTGTAAAATACTTTATTGCTAAATTTATACAGAAATCAACTATAGGTAATACATATGAGGCATGTCACTGCAAGTGTTCAAAGTCCTCGCCCATGGGTGGATTCAGGACAAAATTTTAGGCAGGGAATTGCAGATTTTTGAGAATATTCATGGTTCAAAGGTGGAGTAATACCAGTGTGCAAGCCCTTAGCTTATAAGCTGCCACTTTTTTGTATGACTGAGTGTATTCATGTGATTAGAACAAATTCTGAGAGAATATCACTTCAAATTTAAATGACTAGCACCATATTTTGAGAGAACATATCTCAAAATACAAAATATTTTAACATAATTTGGTTCAATTTTGAATAAAGTCCCTAAAGTGGGTGTACATTTTCGTGCCACTCTGTATAAATATGTATATATTTTCAAAAAAGTCGTTACTTTTATACACCCTCATGTGGAATATTGCCGTTCTCGTAGTGAATAAATAGTTTCAGTTTTAATGGGAATAAATAGAAATAAGGCTTTCATGTTACATAACACCTGTGGGTTTTTTCATTATATAGAGATGCTTTGTTTGCTACGTGTAGCATGTTATTAAGTTGCCACCTGTAGTTATACATTTCATTCCAGTTGATTACAACTCGAGCTATCTAGGAAATCCTTTTTTTTTCGTATAATGTTCTCATGTTATTATAATATTGATATAATTTCTGCGTTTACTTCTATGTGGTGAAACATAGCCTGCCGCTGTGTTTATTTTTGTTTGGATAAACATTTTTAAATTATACATTTGGTGTATTTGGTGTGCAGCTTCTTAAACAATCCTATAAGGTTCTGCAAAGATAGACAAAATCAAATATATTGTTGCATTGCTTGCATGAACAGTTGAATCTATAAATGTAATGTTTAGTTTTCAATATATGCTAAGTTTGTAATCTGCTCTGCGGGGTTGTTTACATTGTTGATGCTGATTCAAGAAATTGTAACTTATATAGCTTGTATATATATGCTTCACTGGTTTAATGAATGTAGGCCTATATATATGAGAAACATTATGCATGCATGGGTATGTTCTTCTATATAGATGCATTTTTTCATCATAAAATAATTATGCAAAATATCCAATGGGCCTATATTCATGAAATTTAGTTTAAATTATTCAAATTAATCAATGCAGTTGTCTCTCTTTCTCTCTCTTGGTTTTAGAGCTTTTATTTATTCTGCTTGACTATACTTTAATTATTATTATGCTTTAGGACCTGTGTGTATTAGTCTTGTACTATTTTTGAAATGTTTACCATTTGTCTTGCTAAAATTTAAAATCATTTCCAAGATAAATAGTGGACTCTATTTGTATAGTTAATTAATCTGTAAAACTTTGTAAACTATATAAAGTATACATATCAATTGCAGTTAAAAATACCCTGCTACACGATTCTAAAAAAAATACCAAGATGTTTCAAATATAAACGAGGCCGTATTATGATTTAAAATTATATCTAGAGTATAGTTAGTAAACAAAATCAAGTTAATGTAAAGTGCAAATATTTAAATTTATTAATGAATCACAAAAGTAGGTGCACAATGAATTATAAATAACATTTAATAATAAAAACAAGTAAATTTATCATATACTAACACTTTCTCTTTTTTCATTTAATCATCACTTTGTACAAAGTGTGATTTCTCTTTAAAGGGAAAGTCCCACTTTAAAATAAATGGGTTGTAGGAATAAGAGCATGAAGGATTATAAAACATTTGATTTCTAATTTTAGCATACCAAGCATTAAATAAAATATCCCAAATAGGCCTACATGGATTAGGATGAAAATGTTAAGCCCAAATAAGCACTATTTTACTGACAGTATGTAGCACCCTCTACTGGACAAAAGGCATCAGCTCTCATGGAGCACGCGCACATGCATGTCGTAGAGGGCGCCACCAACTTTCAGTGTTTGCTGAAAACTATGGGAAAAAATGGCGCTAATATGTATTTGGCAAACGTAGTGATCTCATCAATATGGAAACTGCTGCAATTATTATTGTCACAGCCAATCATATCTAGTTAGTGTGAACAACTTAAATATCACTTGATACAAAGTGGGACTTTCCCGTTAGTTAATATTTGCAAAAAAAAATGTTTGTTATATGCTGATTTACAAGATAAATTCAAAATCAATTGTGGTGTAAGTCTTGACAGCAGAAAAAACAAAATGGTTTCCTAGAAAAGGCCGCTTATACCCTTTTTATTTTTCATTTTTTTTCATGCATGGATAGGGGCCTATTTTCAAGTGTATGATTAGGCCTATTTGCATGCACACTGTTACCAACTCATGTATGCAAGCCTGATGGGAAATACATACTGCATTTTTAAAAGTATGCAGCAGCTTGGAGCACCTCCTGGTAACCAATTTCACGCAAGAGCAGTTTGTATCATATCTGCCACCGTGGGTTGACACTAAATTCCCTAATACACAAATGTTCCATATACTGTAAGGCTTATATTTTTGCCATTGATGGCTGAATATACGTCATACATGCTTGCCTCATGTATACGTTTACAAGTGGAATTTCTGCTGGATGATGCCATGTCGTTTCCATGTTTTAAATGAGGCTCAGAAGCTCCGCAAACTTCATGCATTTGCATTATTGTATAGCTGCAATGGACTATAGAGACATAAAGGGCTGACTGAACAGGGCTTGGACATAAGCATATATATAGTTACAGGATAAAATAAGAATTCTTATACCATTTTTGGACAGCTGGGAATATATCTGGATGCCTGAAGCACCTTCTGGGAAAAGCAGCCCAACCTGAATGCTAATTTGATATGATAAAATTTTATGTTGGTCTTATGGAATCGAAATGTAAACTATAGTTGTACGTGTACCGAGCCTTCTTGGATATTATCCATAGGCATAATTTTGAAGTGCAAGTCTCGCATGCATAGTATTGAATTTTTTTTTGAAATGGCAATCGATAGTGTTTGGGTGCAGGAAGCCCATAGATAACCTTAGATTATCATAAAAAATGCTTTGGAAATAATAAAAATATGCTGTTCAAAACACCCTTAGAAGGTAAAGTTTGTGTAGAATTAACTGTTGACCTCGCCACTTGCAGGGTAGGCCTATAGACAAAGTTGCTAAAAATATGTTAGAAACCTATTCAATTAACTTTAAAAAGGCTTCACTTGAGTACTGATTGCTACTTAATGTGCACAAATTCTGACTTTTCTTAGCCTTCTTGCATCTGATTTTTAGGGGCTTAGGGAGGGGGTAAGTAAGTGCAGTGTTACTTATATACTGTAATTTTAGTAGGGGAGGAGGGTTAAACTTGAGAACTCCTTAATTTGGATTTGAGCAGTTGCGCCACCAATCGGGAAAATCGTGACTCTATCACCATAATATGTGTATTGTCTAGCGGTGCCATATGAAAGTGCTTCCTTGAATATTATTTGCATGTACACAAGACTAATGTACAAAACGAAGGGTTTTCACAATAGCCACTATGACAGCACAAATACTTTCATTTGCACAGTACCCTGGCAACGTAAGTTCTTGGACCTACATGTACAATACATTTTGGAGAAAAAAGATTAAGTGGTGCGACAGTTCTGGTCCAAAATAAGGTGTTTTTGAATGCAAATTTGTTTTAGTTTTTCGAGATGGGAGGACATGGGGCCATTTATTTCAAAATATTGGGTTACGTAATAGGGGATGGCCCCAAATGGTAATAAAATATGTATATGAATTTTATAGATATTGTTAACTGAAGTGTAAGGTTTGTTATTAAAATCCAAGTTAGGCAAAACCAGAGCTTTAATTAATTCGTGATATTTTTTTTTCTTTGGAATTTGGGATGCAACAGATGCATAGTATTTCTCCTCATCAGATATTTTAAGCCTGTGCTTCTGTTAGGGTCTGTATTGGCCTATAAGGAGTTTCCTTATTTTTTGTATTAAGATTACATAGGCGACGTGATGTTTCCATTAGATACCATTGAGTTGTTTTCTGTACCCTATTGTTGATAAAATGTTCCTTCAACAATCGATTTCCTTGTGACTAAAGAACGTGTTAATTAAAGCATTCAACGTTATGTTTATTGACAATACGTTAATCACAGTGCACTTATGTGCATTATGTTTTGTAATCTGTTGTCGAATATTTATGTCAGTTTTACATTATGGTATAACTTTTTGCCTTGCAAAAGGAAATTCACGCTGGAAGACTACGTATGAACTAATTAGTTGTCATTTTTAAAAAACTTTCTTTTAATTAATATTTTTAATAAGGGCAAATTATGAATCAAACTTTTAATGACTTAAGTTTGACTTAATTGACTTCATGATGCTTGGCATGAGGCCCTATGCGCTATGCGTTACATAATTAGTGTGGAAACGGGTCAAATATCAGCTTTTGAAGTTAAGTTGTCTTTCCATAAACCATTTTTTATATTTTGGGGTAAATTTCTATCATTTTTAGGAAATGATATAATGATTCATTGCAGGAATGAATAGTCTGGTAGTGTCCAGCATACCTCAGTAAAAATGCCAATTTAACCAACGTTTTGGTTTTACTGGTGGAAATATTTAGGCTATAGTGGACCAGTACTTCCAATATTGCGATGTATCAGTATTGCAATATTGCCAATATATCAATTAAATACGAGCCTGGGCCTACCATGCCAGTGACAACACCTACAATTACAATAATACCAGGTACTAGTTGAGTTGGGTATTGGTATATTGGTATTAGCGAGTGAATTTACAATTCAAATTAATTATTGGTGTTGGTTTCTTTGTTTCAAATAAATTTTGCATGCAGTTTCTAGTATATACCAGTTTTACCAAGTGCCATAAAACCAACATTTTCAACATTGCTGGTGCTAACGTATACTTTAATATAGACGTTTTCTCAAACTGATGGACGTGTGTCGTATACTAAACTTGGGGAATTTCTTCAGCATATATTTTGTTTTAGTCTTAAGAATCCTTGGAAATTCAGTTATATTTGACGTGCATGTTGATGCATTTAATGAAAATTGTCAAACCAATCTGTTAACCTGATCTGTTTGAACTTTTAGACTGTTCATGCAGGTCCATATTAAAACATGTCTAATTATCAGTATGATAATACATATTGGAATTGGGCCTGTACACTTTCTCATTGGTTTTCAACACGATTTGTGAAACTAGCTGTTTCTGACAGCTGTCAAGCCTTATTTGGATGCCATTTTGATGCACATACCTATACAGAAAGACGAGCCTATAGTGATTAAATAGTGAACTTCTATCCAGTGCTTCAGATTCTGTAATTTGCAATATTATATGAAACTATTTCGTAAATATCCAATAATCCATGGCAAGCTACAAGTTTCGCTTCTGCGTGATGTGTGTTTCATAAATATCTCTGAAATTCTGAGAATTTGTGAATTATCATCGTGCTTATGTTTTGAAATAATCACTTCCACTTTTTTATTGGTTCATAAAATGCACTGGTTTAGCTATGCTCTTGTCAAATGTACTTTGAATGAACAATATATTGATGGAAATTGGCTTTTTCTGTCTATATAGGAAGGCTTCTCTTAACTGCCTTCGATTTCCAACTGCTGCATTGTTGTAGCTGTGTTTTTAGTCACCGTCCAAAAGTTGAAAAGTTTGAAAAATGAATGCTATATATATAATATAGGCACTTGAAATGTGCTTGCTTCCACTCTTAGAATTATAGACTAGAAAAAAAAGTATGAATGAAACATCTTAAGAAGAGCGAGTGAAAAATAGTGCCATTGAAAGTGAATTGCAAGGAAGAGAAAAAGAAGCTTGTGTGCAATTTTTCTTTTTTCTAGCTGCAAAATTCAACCTCATAAAGTCAAAAACATGCAACATCTAAAGCCATTTATTCAGTCCAATATGACTTCATTGATGTTCAATATTTCCTCGTTTCTTCTGAATGAAATGATTTTGAATATAGTCTTAGTGTTAGCCCATGCTTAGTTTCACAGAGGAAACGCATTAGGAGGATTTTTCCATCAGTTTTCTGATAAGGGATTTTGCAAAAAATTTGCATGTTGGAGGATGTATATACATTCGTTGCTTTAATATTAGGCTACATAAACGTGATTTGTCAAAATAAGTAATTAGTCATTATTAACCACTGAATCATTTGCCTTAAATTATTTACCTAGATTTTAGCAAAAAATATCTAGAAAACGTTTCATAGGACTAACGAGTAAGTGTCTTGAGCGGACTTTTTTTTAAATGAAGCTTTCCTGAACCAATATTGAGATGCAAAATTGCTGAATAATCTGATGTTTGTTTTTCATTGCTTTTATGGATCTTTTCGGTTATTTCACCCCAAAGAATATCAAAAGTAAAATTTATTTTGGAAGTCGTTATGGTGATTTATCACCTGCGATCTAATCGAAGAGCTGAAATCAAAAACCACATAAGTCCATTTTTTGCTGAAAATGAGATACTTACATAAAATTGTAGCAAAAATGTTGTTCTAGCCACTAATTCAATGAAAATTTGGGATAAGACCACTGAAGATGAAAAATGCCGGAAGCACGATGTACCTGTACAGAATTTTGGGTATTTTAAGTAGGCCTACCCAAATTTAGATTATGGTTATAAGGTGGTCTCAAAACAAGTAGATTCCATTCGAGAGAACCAAAATGGGAATGTGCCTCCCAAAGTGCAAGTTTCTATCTTAAAAATAAAGCACAGAATTTTCAAAATAACTAATATTTATGCAATAAATCTAATTTCTTGAATAGCATCTTTCTCGAAACAAGAAATCTGGACTTATGTGGCTTTTGATCTCAGCTTTTCATATTTTATTATTGCTGTACAACTGAAAATGTATTTTGTGATGCATCAAAAATACTTTTCAAAACAGGTTTAAGGGGGCTGTCCACACTTTTAAAAAATGCATGCTCCTATGGGAATCTCCATGTTAAATAAAGGTACAAATTAAT
>JAQIXP010002032.1:0-16254 GCA_034700285.1 Proteroiulus fuscus | reverse complement strand
TATTTCACAGCTGGGGTCCATCTTGGGGTGAACAAGGTTACATTAAGATGACCAGGAACGACAACAACCAATGCGGTGTTGCCACCCAAGCCAGCTACCCAGTGCTCTAAATCAAGAGGTTGGAAGTAACAAGAAATATGATTAACTAAGATCAATAATCATGTTTATCTTCGTTGACTGGTTGATGTGCAATTATACCAGTGTAAATATTCAATGAATCAATAAAACGTTTATACAAACATATTTGCATCATTTTATAAGCTTTACTTGAGAAGGAGAAAACGTGCTTTGGCATATTAATTAATTTAATTCAGTTGATACATATCTTTAAAAATTAATTATTGTTTAATATTTTTAGGAATTAATTATTGCTAATATAAATTACTAATTAAACATTTCTGCATTGTAATGAATGGTATACACTGGTTGCAAGACTTTCAGCTCTTTCGATAAATTTTAAGGCGAAAGAGTGCTGTTTAGTCTAAGACTTGCTTTTTTCTCCCGCCATTAAAAGTAGGTGCAAATCTGCATGCAGACAGTTGAATCAAAATATATCAGTTTAATGTCAAGTTGTCAACTAAACTTTAAGGGATGTTCCGACTGTATCAGTATCTCAGAAGATACTTGAAATCATTAAATTAGAATAACTTGCACTATTTCTGACAGAAATTTTCTGTGCAACATCCTATATTATAACTAATTATCTACGTCTGTGTGTCTGTATGACAATGAGCTACTCATTCATTAATGAACTGATTTTCTTGAAACTGATATTAAAATTTACAGGGTAACCGGAAGTCAAGAGCGAAAAGCTCGTAGCCCGGTAGGGGAATATACAAAACAAAACAAAACAAAACTCTGTGCCAACAGTGGAGCGCCCAGGCGAAGCTCCGGTTCAAATTATGACGGGCATGCAACTTTAAATAGCAATTTTGGTTCCAATATGATGGAGAGGTCAAATTCATTGATACCAACATATCAAATGTGCTGATCTCCCGCACACAGAATTTAAAAATGTCTGGATGTTAACGGGGACATTTTCAGCACATAGGCCTACTGTGCGCAGAATGGTTGCAAACGTTTGCGAACCAAATCCCGGCTTGCAAACTCGATAGCTTTTTTGGAGGAGACGTCAATAGTGCGCAGATCATAAATGCTTGAAAACGTTTGTAAACATTTGCCAGTGCGGCCGGCTCAAGTCGGTGAATAAAAGAAATTCGTTCTCTGTTGAAAAAAACCCTAGCTTTTACCGAATATATTTTCAGTATTTCAGGGAACTCCCCACCGAAATAGCGCAAATGTTTTCAAACACTCACAATCATTTGCAAACGTTTAGTGAAAATACATTTTTGGTGAAAATGCACCTTAAATTAGAAGTATTATACATAGGCGCATTTAGACCTGCTGTTAGGGGGGGGGGGCCGGTAAAATTTTACAATTTATTTTAGATCTCAAGGGGGGGGCCCGGTGGAATTTTACCATGCATTTCAGAGCTCAAGGGGGGGGCCGGGCCCCCAGGGCCCCCCCCTAAATGCGCCTATGAACATGCCTACTAAATGACTCATACTAAAATGGCAGAAACTTTAATTTTTTTGTTAACCTGGACCCATATCTGTCAAGCAGCCAGTGAATGTTTCTTTCATGCAGGTATTGGAAGCCTTCAAAAATAAAATTCCATTTTCATCATTGAATCATTCACATATATTCATATTAATTTTAAATACACAATCATGTAATGTTAATTTAAATTTAAAAAAAAAGAAAATAATAAACGTAAGTAACAAATTGGGTAGGTTCGGTGAGATTTCCTGGCTTTCAGGCTTAGAAGGATTCAGCTTAGTTAGCATATTGGAATGAAGTTATGACAGCTATAGTAAATAATGGCAGTACCTTGACTTCAACCAAGAATAATGTAGGCCTACTAAACATCTATTTCTGTTTACACATAACACTATTCCCATTCCAATCCTAATTACTTTAACATTTTAATATACTCGTCGAGTGTAAACCTTTCCCCTAAATATTATAAGTGCAATTATTAATATCAAATGTGAAATGTTTAAGTGTGTGTGAAAATAATTAATTATATGGGGTGGCCTACTTGACATTTAAAATTACCCGCCTACGAGAGGGAAAAAAAATCCTCATGGTAAGTGGGGATGCTTTCCGAATGACCCTCGCCGTCAGGGAACTGGGTCCATTGGGTTGATTTTGACCTCGTTTTTGTGGGGACAGATGTGAAGTCGAGATGGTCGTGTGGGTGGACGGCCCGTATGGAGAAATGGATATTATGAACGGAAATAGGACTATGGAGGGAGTTCGGAGGTCACTTGGGGGTATCCTATAGAGCTGCTATGTAACCCAACACTACATTCCTTAAAATCACACTCATCCCCACGTCCAAAAAAGAGTGCGGGGGGGGGGGGGAAGGGGGAGCAGAAGATGGATTTTCTCACGAAAAAACTTCACTGCATGTTCGGCCCAACTCGGGTACGTTTATATCCTGGTGATGCAAATATTTAGAAATGACGTTTAATATTCAGAAAAAAATATCTTTAAAATTTTCTGTGGAAAATAATTATATAAACTTAGTTTAAATGAAAAATATATTTCATAGCAAATTCATGCCAAGTTTGGTGGTTTTCCTAATTTTTCCTGACACAGACATACTATATTTCTATGATGAACAGGTTTTCTTTTAATTTATTAACAAGATGTGCAAACAAAACTTAAATTAATTTAAAAGTATACTGCAATTCAATAGCTCATAATAGCTTTCGATTTTCATTCTATCACTGAATATTTACACTGAAAAAAGGTGGTTGTAGGAGGACGAGCAAGAAAACTTAGGAAAGGCATGGAAATTGCAATTTGATTTGAGCCTATACCAATCAATAAAATGTCCTGAATGTATGGATTTGGATGAAAATGCAAAGCCCAACAAAAGTAGGCGCCATTTTACTGACAGTATGTAGCGCCCTCTACTGAATAAAAGGCATTAGCTCTCATGAAACACGTACACGTGTATTTCCTAGAGGGCGCCACCAATTCCAGTCTGCATGCATAATATCTTAAAGATATAATTCATCTTTCTTACGTAATTTATAACGTAAATAAGGTAGTTTAGTTATTTAATTTTTATGCTGACTAGTTTACACAAATTATCTAGATAAAAATTGTTCTTGGGAATATCTTTTATCTTGATATTTTTTATCTTTCATGCCAAAAATATTCATGCATATAAATAAGCATACCAGAAAATCCTAACATTTTACTGCATTGCAACCTATAAGTTATAATGTTATAAAAAATTTTTTTAAAGCTTTATGCATCTTGTTTCACGAAGTTAAAACATCAAGCAGTTTCATCCCCTTAAATATAATAATAATAATTTTTTTCTTACAAATCCACCCAATTGCTACAGAGCATGAATGCTCGCAAGTTCGCCCCCTGCTCAATCCCAGGCACAACGGGTGGGCTTCTTTTAACAATTAGGGAAACACGTTAACTAATACTTTTTTCATTTTTTTTTTGTGAGGGACATAAGGATTTCTAAACAATTAAAAAGCCTAGGTAAAAGACAACAACAATAACTATATAAAATAAATAAATAAAAAACTACAAGATCAAGGAACCCGACACCTGCGTGATTCCTAAATCTCCCAATGGGCCATTGTTAATTTTGGTTAAGATTTTCTACTCTGATGAATAAAGTCCTGCAGTTACATGGCTGAACAATTTTTTATTGTGTTTGCATTTTATGTTAAGTATGCTGTGAAAGGGAAGGGGGCATTGTAATGATGGCCATTTTGGATTGAAACAGCAAGTTTGTATCTTTTTTAACGATTACTTTGTTTGTTTGTTTGCAGATAAAATGGCACCGTTTTAAAAGACAACATCATCCCAATTCCTATTACAACCAACAAACAAATCACAGTCGGCATCAGTATAATACGCATCATAATGATCATCAAAATCATCTGATTATCCCCCAAAATGTGGCCCTGGGGCAGGACGATAGCCATTACCGGACACAAGAAAGTGGACGGTGGGGCCCTTGGGGTGAAAGCACCGAGTGTTCTAGGACCTGCGGTGGGGGTGTATCCACCCAAACCAGGACTTGTCACGATGTCAGGTAAGCAGACCATTTCTTTATAAGAATTCTTGAATAAAGAAATTAAAGGTGGACTGACATGAAGATGAAACAACCAGTCAACCAGGTGGCAGGTCCATAAAGTTACCTCACGTGTCTGGCTGTCAGTCCAGCTTTATGACATGCATTTCATCCCAAATAAAGTTCTAATCGTATTGGGCAATTAAGGAAAAGCAAATTGTATACTGTGAGAATGCTCACCAAATTCATCATAAGGGGACGTTCATAAGAAGTCCGAGTAAAAACGTACTACATATACGTTATTCTAAGGTATATATTTCCCAGCATCATCCAATTATTTCTCTGTGCAATTTTTTGATGAATTATGCTTCAAGAACATCTTCTTCAAAAGAATGTCTTAGGCCTATACTATCAATGAAATTATACAATCATGTATGCCTCGTATGTCATTTTCCATAATGCATTGCATAAAAGTGTAAACAAACATCTTCCATGCCTAACTTACTAAATTGGGAATTAAAAGATCCCTTTACGTGGTTTTTCACCGTGCAGTGAAACTACTACATTTTTTGTATTAACACATGCAGCATCTTGTGAACATTCCTTACAACACTTTAGTTTAGGGTTTTAATTTAACCGTTTGGGACTGGGTTCTTTGACCCCAAAGTCATAAAGCACACAAATTTTATTTGTTTTTTCATTTTCAAAAACTGCTTACAAGTGTTGAAATAAAATGCAAAGATGAGCAGAGAGAGTCAGTGAATCCGAGCATGCATTGAGGCACATTCAGCTACAAATTAATATAGTCTGCAGTTCATTCTATATTAGATTGACCTTTACATATATAGTAGTACTAGTTATATAGGAAGCCCCCCTTCCCCCGCAAAACCTATATAGCATGAGTAATAAGAAATAAATGACGTTATTAATTATCATCGTGTCATAACTTAGCCGGCATGTGAAATATATATATATGAAGGAGTGCCGTAGAAAATTTGCACACTTGTGGCTGCCCAAATAAATCATTCTCCCCGTCATAAAAAATTTAAACAAACGGGACCTATGCCATTAATTTTCAGCTACATTTTCATAGTATGGAATTGCATCCCATAAATCAGTACGAGGATAGTATGCATGCACAGTAATTTAGGGCTGAAATAACCCTAGACAAAGACCCAGACACTATCGCAGGGGTCAATTACCAGGGCTAGCTGGATAACAGGATCAATGCTCAGTTAATAGGTGAGGTTAGGTGACTTGGGTCAAGACCATTCTGTTGAACAACAACGTTCAAAACGTAAGGATTCCATATGTATAAGGCGCCTAACCATCTGTCAAACTTTACTCTATGCACTGCAGTACATTTTTTCCCAGAATTTTTTTACATAAGAGTTTTGTATAAAACTCACATGCATTTGTAATGAAATTGGATACAATATAGTGAAGTTGCAAAATTTCATATGAAATTATTTAGAACATCAGCGAAATTTATAAATTAGGGTAAACGTCAACCATCTAAATATTTTGCATTTGGGGTTGCGAAAATACAGTACTTCGTTACGTTATATTTTATTTAAATGTAAATTAAACCCTGTAAATCAATGGCAAAAGGGCACTGTAACCAATTTCGCCTATAGATGCTGCCTATTTGTCCCGGTTTTATGTTGGTAGGCCTATATATAACTTCTTATATCTGACAACATTGGGATTTCGTTTTAATATTTCAAGTCTCATTGAAAAATACAACAAAAAATTCATGATTTCGTTAAAAACAAACTCTTTCTGTGAAGATATGACATCACCAAAGGAAGATTTCGTGAAGTAGGCCTACTTTACAATTCACGAAAATTCGCAGGCAGGATTTACAAATGGAGGGGGGAGTTTGGAGGTGGTAACCCCCAAAATTTTAGCGATTTTTTTTAAAAAAACAGTGGGTGTTTACATACGCAAAATGTTGGTCATGGGGGGTTTGAACCCCCAAAACCCCTCCTTCGCTGCCCATGCACTGCTCTCTAATAAGTACTTCTTTTTTAAAGAAATTAACTGACACTTTGTCAACTTTTATGGTTCCACGAGTATTTTATCACTGTAAATGTGTATGCAATCACTCACAATTTTTCAGTGAATAAAAATTGTACAGCTCTACACCCATTTGAAACAGATGTTAATGACATTTGACATTTCCCCCAATTAACCTTAACAATTCTTACATAATTCCTCATTGGTACAACTATTACACAAAACAAGTAAATAAGGAATGCAGTAACCAAATAATGTCTACAGGTGGCATGTCACATGCAGAATAAAAGTCGTGTACAATTACAGGGGTGCCAAACACACACTCTTAAAATATTAACCAAGGATAAAAAGATTAAAATTTTGGCTGGGTCGCATTTTGCAGGTGCTGCCTGCTTAGAGCCTAAGCCAACATTCCTAAGAATGATACAGCTGCAAAATATCAATTAAAATGATTTTTAATGATGCACAAATTTAGTTGCCCCCACCCACCTGAATGCTGGCAGTAACTAAATTAAAATAATAATTTTGGATTTTCGTACTCAATCCTTATTGACCTCAACCTTGTGACACTATAGAAAACAGAGGGGGTTATATCATAAATCAAAGGATTTCATACTGTAAGCCTATAACCCCCCCCCCCCAAAAAAAAAAAAATTTCGCAACAATTTATCTTGAGAAATTTTCACACGATGTTATTTGAAACGGGGAAGAAAAAACACGTAATAAAACAAAAATTTACGTCTGCAAAACAGATTAGGGTGATTTTGAGACTTTGCGATGTCGGCATGTCTAGAATGCCAAAATATAAGATGATTTTTTTTAGCAAGAAAAACCAGTAATAACATTTTCTTATAGAAAATACTGATTTTACACGGAAAAGGCAATTTTTTTAAATTTTAAATTAAATATTAATTCTCAAAATACATATGGGTTATGAATTAACATTACCCTGTAGGCTGAGCAGTGCGTTAATCAAGTATTTCTATATACCAATGTAATAAAAGATAACGAGATCTTTTTCAGTTGAACCCACATTAAAATGCCGTGGGAAAACGCACTTCTTAAATTTTTTAATGCAAAAACATGATCCATAGAAAAAAACTATTTTCTCGTGTGCATACATCTAATTAAACCATTGAAAAATTACAACCATTTTCCCTGATTAACTACACACAGGTAATCCTTCCAGAAAGGTGCGCCTGAATTTGTACATGCACGGATTAATTTAAAATAACGAAATCCGTTGATTTTGGGTGGGCTAGGACATTTGACCTATAACCATTTGCCCTTAACTCGTAACTGGTTTCTGGAAGGAAAAAGAAGTGCTAAATTAAAACATTTTTGCAAAATTTTTTTGAAAAAAAACAAACAAAAAAGAAATGTGTCTGCTGTTGAACTAATAGGATTTTATAGTTATCAAGAATAATTTGCTGCTTACTTTTTACAAATTGGTAAAATTGACTAGTTACATAATTATATATGGGGGAAAATAACAAGAATATGGACCACTTGTGGTCTAATATTTCATTCTTCATCTTCCCTTTTTTTTTTTTTTAAATTGCAAATATAAAAAGTAGAGTAAGATTATTGTAATAATTACATGCTCAGGTATGAAAAAAAGCGTTTAAATTAGTCTCTCAAGTATTTTGTCAGTAAATGTTAGGTCACTAAAGTGGTGACTTTTCTTTTCAATAATACGTCACAGAAATTCATCCAAATTCTATGAATTACACGATACCGGTATTATTCAAAATTCACAGTAATCTTAATTCAAACTTTCTTGAAAGTAAACAGATAGAACCATAATTTCTCAACACTGATTCCCAATTTCTCTGCAGATCTGATGGTGCTTTGCTCTGTCATGGACCTAACAGAAAACACGTTTCGTGTAATATTCAGGTAATGTCATTAGCACGCTGGTATCTATTATTCATTTGCTTAGTATATTTCTTTCAGGATCAATGCATGAATTTCCTACATAAGCATTATCTTTTAACAGAGGTTCTTCTTTTTCCTTAGGACTGCCCAGAAGGTTCAAGGGACTTCCGGGCTGAGCAATGTGCCAGATTTAACAATGTCCCCTTTGACGGCCAATATTACGACTGGCTCCCATACACGCAAGGTAATTGCGCTGAATTTCATTAAACATTTATTTACTCAAATATTTCTCTTTATCGACTTGTTTGCATTATCGCTTAGCACCCAACAAGTGTGAATTAAACTGTATGCCGAAAGGGGAAAATGCTTATTATCGACATGCCAGGCGAGTTATTGACGGAACAAGATGTGATCCGGAATTACTGGATGTCTGTGTCGATGGAATTTGCTTAGTAAGCACTCATTTTAATTTCAGAATGCATAAGTAATAAACCCCATTTTATTGCCAATGTTCTAGCGAACAAATACCCCAATATTTTCAGAAGTTCACAATTATTTTATTTGTACAAATAAGAAAATGCATTAAAAATGTCCATGGTATTTCATTAGCCTGTAGGGTGCGATCTGATGCTCGGATCAAACGCCAAAGAGGACAAATGCCGCGAATGCGGTGGTGACGGCAGTTCCTGCACCACCATAGAAGATGTGTTCAATCTGGAACAACTTCAGATTGGTGAGTTCAAATACCCTCCCTGTTCAATAATATATGAGGTAGAAAAGTCAATAAAAGCTCAAATGTAATTTTCCTGAACAGGATACAATGACATTTTGTTGATACCGGTTGGAGCCACAAATATCATCATACAAGAGCGAAGAGCAACCAACAACTATTTAGGTAAGATGTGCTTGCATATATACGAGGCATTTAGACTTGCAGAAACAGCCTGTCACTTAAACTTTTCACAAAAAAATATTTCCAGCAATACGAAACTTGACGGGACATTACTATCTGAACGGAAACTGGAGGATAGACTTCCCTCGAGAGTTGCATTTTGCTGGTACGACGGTGCACTACGAGAGGAAACCTCATGGCATCACTGCTCCAGAGAGCCTTCGTGCACTGGGACCTACGACGGAAGCACTTTTTATTGTGGCAAGTTTCTTAAAATTCATTAAACCTTTCTAATTGCCCAAAGAAATGACCAAAGAATTGGGCATAGACGAATGTACATGTACTGATTCTGTTGACTATACAGCTTTTATACCAAGAACCGAATGCTGGCATTAACTACGAATATTCCATCCCATCTGAAGTCAGTAAGGCGGCCCAGCAAATCACCTATTCCTGGGTGTACGGATCCTACGGCGATTGCAGCGAGGACTGTGCAGGGGGCATACAGTTTCGGAATGTATCTTGTGCCAAATCCACCACTTTTGAAACGGTTTCGGATTACCTTTGCGACCCTCTTCTTCAACCGACCAACAACCGTTCTTGCAACACGCAGCCTTGTCCTCCGAGGTAAGGTTTGGATCTGATGAATACAATGATTATGGTGCCAAAATGGTAATTCTGGCCTTCCTTTTATCACAGCTGGAACATTGGTGATTGGGAAGAGTGCTCGGTTTCCTGCGGTGCAGGTGTTCAGTACAGAGTGGTTTACTGCCATCAGAACATGAGTGGGAACATTCCATCAATTGTGGATAATTACGAATGCGAAAACACAACTGGACCTCGTCCATCCCACTTGAGATCGTGCGATACGGAGGTTCCCTGTCCACAATGGAACACTGGGCCATGGTCCACCTGTGATAAGCTGTGTGGCGCTGGGCAGCAAACAAGGGCTGTGACGTGTCAAAGAAGTGGAAATGGAACTCTGGAAGTATTTCCAGATAATGCTTGCAAAGACCAAGAAAAGCCTGCTGTGAGTCAGGACTGTGATAATGGACCATGCGAGGGTGTTGACTGGATTTTGTCAGACTGGTCTGGGGTAAGCATAAGCACCATTCTGAAATCATCATAAACTCTTGAAATGCAGAAGTTAAAACTCTTTTCTCCCTAATTCTAGTGTGATTCTTGCAACCTTCAAGCCGAATCCAGGCAAGCGCTTTGTTCCAATCAGCACGGCACACTTTTCCCGGATGATGTATGCGACGTGGGTCGCCTGCCAGATATACAGCGAGAATGTGAAGACAGCATGCCGTGTGAGGTCATGTGGTACGCAACCCAGTGGAGTGAGGTGAGCCTGGCATCATCAAAAATAGCAGAGCTTATGTCCACTTCCAGGTCGAGCGATTTATTTTCAATGTGATTAAAATTTTTAGTGTTCCGCAAAATGTGGGTCAGGAGTGGAAACCCGGGACGTGTTCTGCGCCACGGTAGAAGGTGACAACATCAATAGGGTGCCCGATGACAAATGCGACCCTGACAAGCGCTATGAAAACCGTCGGAATTGCACTCAAACTCAATGTGAAGGAATGTGGTTCACAGGTCCTTGGAACAGGGTGAGAGAGTCACTATCAATAGACAAACCAGGAAATACTTTGAAAGTACAAAATTTGTAAGTTACTATCCTTTTTTTCTCTATTTATGGTACATGTAGTGCACTGCACCGTGTGGCGCTGGGCACAGAGCAAGGAAGGTTCTATGCCTACTAATTGACGTCGTAGTGAACAGTAGCAGTTGTGATGCCAGTAAGAAACCTTTACATAAGGAACCGTGCAACACGCATCCGTGCGACGAGGGTAAGACATTACTGCTATTAATTGATGTTCCACAACCCTTCCGGAGTTTCCAACTATATCCATTTTCATTGCCAAAGACGAAATTATGACCGTTGGCGGCTGTAAAGATTCCAAACATGGGTGCTGTCCTGACGGCGTGACGCCATCTGGTCCAAATTATGAAGGGTGTCCTAATGTCATCCCAGTCGATGGTTGCGAGGCATCAGAGTTTGGCTGTTGCAGCGACGGAATTACTCCGGCACTTGGGCCATTCCGGTAAGTCAAAAAGTTTATCATTTAGTGTAACTTTTGACTCTACATTTAAACCTCATTACAGCAAAGGTTGTCCTAAAGTGTACAAGTGCCAGGACGCCAAGTTCGGTTGTTGTCAGGATGGAGTTACTCCAGCGAAAGGCCCAGACTATATGGATTGTCCAGAGCCCGATTCGTGCGCCTCGACTAAGCATGGCTGCTGTCCAGATGGTATCACGGTTGCTACTGGCGACAAGTTTGCAGGATGCGATTTCATCCCTAGTGATGCTTGTTTGACAAGCGAGTTTGGTTGCTGTCCAGATGGCGAAACCTCTGCCGAGGGCTCGGGCTATGAGGGCTGTTTCCTTGAAGACGAAGTGAAGCCAGAATTTAAAGACCTCGAAACGGTTGACGAATCTGGGTCGGGCACTGATTGCACAGAATCGAAGTTCGGCTGCTGCCTGGATGGCATCACAGCAGCGGAAGGACCTGATGGCCAAGGGTGCCCAGAAAATGTGACAGAGTCCTGGTTCACCACGCCAACGTTTATCGAGGATGACTGTGAGAATTCGACCTTTGGATGTTGTCCAGATAATCTAACGCTTGCCGTGGGACCAGATGGCGAGGGATGCGAAGAAGCAGTTGTCGACACCCCACTTTATGACGAAGAATTCAATGGCACAACACTTTCTCCGGAATTTGAAAACACGACTCTTGGTAAAACTAAAAGCCCTTGACATACTTTCTAGAAATTTCAAGCGTATTAATTGCAATTTTTTTTTTAAAATTACCTTACAGTACAAGACGAAAATGCAACAATTTCTGAAGAAATATGTAATAGCAATTCAACTTTTGGCTGTTGCCCAGATGGTATTACTGAAGCTACAGGTCCGGACTTTGAAGGCTGCCCAGAGTTGGGAAGAGCGCTCCCCCAGGTGGAGTGCAGAACAACAGAATTTGGTTGCTGCCCCGACAAACACACTGCAGCTACAGGTCCAAACTGGGAAGGTTGCATACCTTGTTCGGACACAGAATTCGGCTGTTGCTACGACCGTATTACACCTGCTCGTGGCAAATACTTCGACGGCTGCGGTTGCGAGACGTTCCCATATGGCTGCTGCCCAGACGGTATTAATTTTGCCCGTGGTCCAGACCACCAGGGCTGTGGCTGTCAAGCCTCTCCCTTCGGTTGTTGTCCCGACGGAGTTACGTCGGCCACTGGACCCAGTCACGAGGGGTGCGATTGCTCTCGGTCGCTCCACGGTTGCTGCCCCGACCAGCACACGCCGGCACAAGGACCAAACAATGAAGGCTGTCCTTGCAGCACGCTGGAACACGGCTGCTGTCCAGACCAACGGACACCGGCTCAAGGTCCGCATTATACGGGCTGCAGTTGCGAAACTTGGTATTACGGATGCTGTGACGATGGGGTGACGGCAGCCAGAGGACCTGACAAGGCAGGATGTGGCTGTGAGGATACCCATTATGGATGCTGCGCCGATGGCAAAACTGAGGCTCGAGGCCCCAATATGGAAGGATGTGTGCAACCAACGCAGAAACCGACAAAACCTGGAGGTAAGCCCTTAGGAAAGAAATTAAATTTTGATGACGTTTTCAGTCAAAAAAGTAAAAAAATTACAATGTTTTATAATGAATCTCCATTCTTAAGCTGTGTGTGGACTGCCCAAAGAGCGTGGCGAGTGTCGAAACTTCACCGTCAAATGGTTCTTCGACATGGACTATGGTGGTTGCAGCCGTTTCTGGTACGGTGGTTGCGATGGCAATGAAAACCGATTTGACAGCCAGGAAGAATGCCAACAGACGTGCACTCTGCCAGAAGGAAAAGGCAAGCATCCAGGAATTTACATGACTACTTCCTCATAAATGTGTCTATAAACGCCTATTCTGCCATTAGATGCATGTTCATTGCCACGTGTGGTTGGGCCCTGCGATGCTAAAGAGCCGGCATGGCATTATGACTCCAATAGCGAACAGTGCCAAGAGTTTCACTACAGTGGTTGTCTGGGCAATAATAACCGCTTTCAGTCGCAGGAAAAATGTGAAAGGACATGTCAAAAGCAAAAAGATTTAGGTATTTATACTTGTTCAAGCAGCTGACGGTAGACTACAAATGACTTCATTTTAATAATTGCCCCTTATTGCAGACTCCAACATTTGTCAGCAACCAAAACTGCAAGGTTCTTGTTCGGATTATAAGATTTATTGGTACTTTGACCAAGAGGCTAAAGCTTGCGGCAGGTTTTATTATGGTGGATGCGATGGTAATGGTAACCGTTTTGATACAGAAGAAGAATGTTCTAGAGCTTGTACATCCATACCACAGCAACGTGAGTCGTATCATATAAACTTCTAAATACTGCTTCAAGGTATTTCAAGAAATAATTAGATAAAACAAATATATTTTGAAAACTTTGGTTTTCCAGCGAGAAGCAGCGTATGCACCCTAGACAGTGACCCTGGTGGTTGCAGCGACCGTGAACAGCGCTGGTTCTATGACATCAGCAATGAGCAATGCCGCAATTTTACTTACAGTGGTTGTGGTGGTAATGACAATAACTTTGCCACACTAGAGGAATGCAGGCACCATTGCGACAGCGACGCTTCGGCTTCAAGACCGACTGAGGCATCTAGCACTCCCTTCTACATAGGTGATAGGGAACAAGACACCAGCGTTTAATGTCCGAAGTCTCAAAACCCTACTAATCCAAAATCTATCCTTTCAGAATACTGCCTGCTAGACAAAGATGCTGGGCCGTGCAAAGCCAGTCTAGAGAAGTATTATTATGACAAAACGGACGGCGTGTGCAAGCAGTTCCAGTATGGTGGCTGCCAGGGTAATGGCAACCGATTTTCATCCCCATCAGAATGCGAGAAGAACTGTTCGTCTTCTCAAGATATCTGCCGCCTACCTAAGATTCACGGTCCGTGTAGTCGCTCGTTCCGTCAATGGTACTACAGTGGTGAAACCAACTCGTGCGAGGAATTTTACTATGGGGGTTGCCAGGGTAACGCCAACCGCTTTGACAGTCCAGAAGAATGTGAATCGACGTGTGTGATGCAACCGACCGTGGCCCCAACAGAAAGCACTGGTAGGTTTACGTCACCTGAAAGTTGAAATACAGCTAGTCCAGCCGATTTGTAATTCATGATTTTTGTTTGGTTGCAGACGTCTGTTCAATGCCGAGCAGTCCTGGTTCTTGTCTGTCCACCATTCCAAGTTGGTATTATGACGCCAGGCAAAGTAGATGCGTGTCATTCGTTTTCAGCGGATGTGAAGGCAATGCAAACCGTTTCGAATCTGAAGAAGCGTGCGAGCGCTACTGTGGCCAGTTCCGAGGAAGGGGTAAGCTCAATTGCCAAGAACGAACTACAACCATTTGCAATTCCATAAGTCAAAAAATATCACATTTCTTTTTATACAGACGTCTGCTTGGAGAGTCAAGATCCAGGACCTTGTTTCAACAATGTTGACAAGTGGTATTATGAATCGTCAGATCATACCTGCAAACAGTTTAACTATGGCGGCTGCTATGGCAATGGTAACAGATTCTCATCGAGTCACGAATGTGAAGAGATTTGCTTGGCAAATAGGCAGCCAAATGGTAATTTGAAATACACAGAAATTTAAATGCCGCAGCCAAAAAAAAAAAATTGGGTGTAATGCAATTTTAAAATTGTTGGCAACCTCCCTCCCGTCCCTTAACTGCCAACATAATTTTTTGCTATTTGTTGTAGGTCCTGTAGCACCGGAACCAGCTAACGTCACGGGTAAGTTACTAATGCTACTTTCATCTAAGTTAGTCATAGTTTAGCATTTTAAATTTAGGGATATGTTTGCATGGAACTCAAAAAGCACAGGCATGGTGTGCTTGCACGTCTCTAAATGTGTTAACTGAGATGAGTTTTTGATACATTTTTTTTTGTAACACTGGAAAGTTTTGCTCAAGTATATGATGTTATGTGAATGTGTAGCCTACTGGATACTTTTCTTACCCCCCACTTAACTCAAATTACTAACTAAAAGATGTATGCCGCCTTCACGGAGACCCTGGTCCATGCAATGAATTGCAACCTCTCTGGTTTTATGATTTCTCTTCGTCTACGTGTGTATCGTTCGCATATGGCGGTTGCGGGGGGAATGCAAACCGTTTCCGATCGCTAGATGAATGTCTTTCTGCATGTGGCTCACGTAAACGTAAGTTGGACATTTTTATTTTGTCCTTTTGCTGAAATGTGTGAATTAACCCACAGTTTTAAAATATAAAAATTAAGGGGGGGGGGGGGGTTCAAGTTATATGCATGTATGGGATGTTTGACAAATTGAACACGTCGCTAAATAACAATAGATCTATAAGAATAAATTTGGTTGCGACTAAAGTTAATTATTTGTGATATGCCTCGACTAAATATGGTATTACCATACTATTGCTTTGAAAAACCACATTATATTTACCTATTAATCACCCTATAGAAGTTGCATAATTATAAATTTCAGACTTCAATTAACATGCAAACTATTTGGCTAATTGCCAAGAATTTAGGGCGGTCACATAGTTAATGAAATTTCATTAAAAACAAAAACAATATCAGCCTACAATACATGTATTGGTTTATATATAAGACTGTATCGGACTTTAGGCCCTACATATTGGGTTTACCTGCCAGCATACGCTCGTATTGGCAATCACTAATCTCTCAATATTATGACCATAACACCAATAACAATCGAGAGATATGGGCTTACCCAGATTTGGTATTTTGCCACTCAAATTTCCTTTTCACTGGACTAATAAATCATTAGCATTATAGGTCTACTGTAATTGTAATACACAAATAGTGTAGGCTTACTCCAAAGAACTTGTCTCTACACAAAAGAGAATACAAAATAAGAATCTTACCTTTTAATCTTATTGTTCTTACGCAAATATCCATTCATCAAAATGGCCGACTAGTCCAAACTTGGTCTACTCAAACGCGCACAATATGTTGGATCTTTACTGTTTCCACTAACGAAGTGTATTTCTTATTCATTCAGATGATTCTTGTCCTGATCCTAATGAATGTCCACAACAATGTCCATTTGGTCCGGAAAGGCATTTAGACGTTAACACAAACTGTTCAATCTGCCGGTGTTTTGATCCATGCAATGTGAGTTTCAAAAAATGGAGGAATAAGGGACCGTTCATTAAAGACGTTTGCAGTTGGGTGGGTGGGTCATTTGCCAAAAGTTGACCAATAAGGTGTCACGT
>JAQIXP010002031.1:0-16255 GCA_034700285.1 Proteroiulus fuscus | reverse complement strand
AATTTATTTACGTTTTTTTTTTGTTTTTTTAAAGAAAATATTAACATGTGTGGACAAATGCTTTTTTTTCCATTTAAAATTGCAGTTGCAAGCGCCATCTAGCGGTAGATTTTTAGGCCTCTTTCTTTCCATTAATTATTAATTCTCCATATTTTTTTTTTTTTAAATTCCTCACTTCGATAGGCCTTGACGAATTTTTTAAAGGTGGCATATAAGAATCCCAGCTCGTGCATTTTTCCCGTAGCAGCGCCATCTACTGGGCACCCTGGTTTAAAAGTTACGAATCTGAATGTATATAATATGTTGGAATTAAGAAAGAGCTTAAAAGGTTATATAAAGAAATGTCTGATATGTCAGCTTTAAAAATAAAAACCCGCACAGCCAAATATATCTATCTATCTATAAATATGTATAATAATTATGTACAGAGAAACGTAATACTTCACACCATCAGGTGGCGCGCTGCAATCTATAGACCTTTCCTAAAATTGTCTCGACGCCGTGCATTGTGGGAATAAAATCCACGCGGCCAATCATCAGCTTTCTCGCACGCGCAAAAAAAAAAAACGGTTCTAAATTTTAAATGCACGTGCTGATGAGAAAAGGAAAATTCCATTTCCCAGCATGCACGGCGTCCTCAATTTAGGCTTAGAGGGGGGATTTTAGGAATGGTCTATTGGCGCAAATAAGGGAATTAGCAAAAAAGTGATTAATGAAATATATAATATCTATACAAGTTTTTTAATAGCTGGAATATGGCTTTAAAGGTTGACCCTAATTTTAAGGTGCTTTGTGGACCTGCCTCCAGGCTGTTGTAACACATACATGACGTCACAAACTCGACTTTGTTGAGAGGCAAATCCATAAAGTACCCAACAGAATTTTCAGGTACTTTATGGACTAGCTTCGTGTGACGTCACCGTCGAAAAACGTGACCTACGTGCATGACGTCACGGACTGAATTTTATCGGGAGGCACATCCATAAAGTAGCCGACAAAATGTTTGGTCTCGTGTTTTTTAAGCCTTGCGCTTATAGTGGGAACAATAACGATGCGAAAGGTGAAAAAAAGTAATACCCAAGAAACCAATATGGCCGTCTCAGTTTCTTGTTTGTGTAGTGAGCAAAAAGGGAACTAATGCCTGGCTTGTTCTAATTTTTGTCAGACATTAATTATGCATAATTGGTGATTATATATAGTAGATGAGGAAATAATTACTCATATTAAGTTGATTAAATTGTTTACCCGAACTTTACTAGGAAAACAATACTGTAATTAGCTAATTGGATTTAGGTCCCTCCCCCAGGGCTCCTCCTGGTGGTGGCGGCATGCAGGCGGGAGTAACGTAACCCGAAATTAAATGAATAAATAATAATAATTTAACGAGATTGCTTAAATTAAAAAATGAGGTCCCTTGGCTGCAAATTAGGAAGTTGGTTCCTGCGTTGGGCACCAGGTTGCGCGGAATGTACGATAATAATTGAAATTAGCTGATATAAAAGTATAACGTAACGGTTAAACGAACAGGAAATGAACGATAAAACGATATACCATAATGGCGTATACGACAGCGTAACGATTTTTTCTCTTCTAGACACCATTTTTGTTTTGTTATTATCGTTTAGTCACGTGGTTAATTTGGATGGACCAATCGCGTGAGGCTATGTGACGATTTCAAGATGGCGTCGGTCGTTCCTGCTTAGAATTCGGGCCGAAATCTCGTTTTTTTTCTTGGTGTTTTTTTTTTTTTGAGTTTTGTTTTCAAAATAGGAAGCATCGATTTACTTATTTTTTTTTTGACGAAAATTGTTTCAAGTTTTTTTTGACTTTTTGAAATTCGTTTATTTGCTGGTTCAATTTTTCTTCATCTTTAAGTTGTCCAACTCTTCGATGAGTTCGTCGTCTGACGTCACGATGGCTGATTTCTGGAACGTAAAAAAAAGAACGCAATTCATGGAATTTTTCAATAATGAAAATCCGGAAAACTGGGCATATGTATCCATGTAGATAGCTTAATTCAGAAGTAGCGAATAAGCTAAAAGTTGCTTTCGAGATAATAGCGTTTTTATGGATAAAATGGTATAACTTGTAAACAAACAATGTTCGAAGGGGGAAATTTAGTGAACAGATGAAACAATTAATATATTTTATAGGGAATGTGCTCATTTTTATTAAATAATTAAATTAGTAAATTAATCGAGTCATTTGAGAAATAAAAAGCTTCAAAATGCACATTCGCTAGTTTGACTTTGATTAATTTTGCAGGAAAGCGAAAGAAATGAAGTGTGAAGTAGCGCATGTGCACATATCCATTAGTTTGCCTATTTGAATAAAAGAAATGAAAAAAATAATGAGCAAAAATTGTCAAGTTCGCTACTTGAATTTTAATAAAAATCCAGGCCAGGAGAAATTTTTAAAAGATAAACTAACGAATGGTACTATTCGCTACTTGTAATTTTTAGGAATGATACCTTGTTGGATATTCGCTACTCTTCACTTCTGTAACTTTAACAATGATTTGTTATATTAATTTTTTAACTTTAGGTTCATTAGGGCCACTTCCAGGATCACAATGGTAGCCTACAATTATCTCATTTTTGTCAAATTGGCTTATTCGCTACTTCTGAATTAAAACCATCGATATCAATGGGAAAAGAAAAGATCAATATTTTCTTTTATACAAAAATCATTTATTCTTGATAAAAATGGGATTTTGATGCGAAATGAAAATAGCAGCTGTTTTGCTTTTTTTGAAGGCCATTCACACGTGGGCGTTCAGCCAATCAATACACAGTGAAAAAAATGACGCCCACGTGCGTTGCCATTGACGTCAGGGCGGGCGTCAGATATGACGTCAGCCATTGATTGAAAATTGGCGGTTTTAACCCTGGAGAACAAGGGGAAGGGGGGATGTTAATGTTTACTCACTCCCTAAAAAGAAGGGGAAAATTGCAACTATATTTCACTTCGTATATTTCAGCTTTTCTATTTTTGGGTTTTTCGTGTTCAGACCTGTTGCAACATGTTGATACTTGCATAACGGAAGTAATAAGGGGAAGTTCTGTTTGTTTCGGAACTACTCTTCTGTTAATTTTCGGCCTTTTGGGAAAGCGTCACTGTGGTGCAGGAAGTGTACTATTAATTGGTTTTATCGCTCAGTCATAATCCCCAGAGGCAAGGACGATTTGGAACGATTCGACGCCATTTTGGATTTCTTTTTGTTGTTGTTTTTGGTACAATTCGTTTATTGTTTCTGAAGTTTGTATTCAGTTGGTTTATTCCTAGCTTATTTTCTAGCAGCTTTTTTACACGTTGATAGAAATGCGCGGTGCATCGTGGGAAATATGTTGTCACCTGCCAATCAACTATGTTGAACGCGTCATGATAGTCCAAAAATAGCCATCAAAGTCAGGGAAATTGAATTCAGCTATATTTTTAAACACCGGACTAATGTAAATTTAATGCAGTCTACTACACTCAAATTCACCATCAGATAGTCCAAAAAGCGCCATCTGGGATCAACGAAGCAAAACAAAATCGTTAATGAAAAAAGGGTATTTAAGTTCCACTGATTGTAATCAGCAAACTGAATGCTGTATGCATGAAATGCTTATAGTTGTTATGTGTAGCCTAAAGTTTACAAAAATATCAATGCAAATTTTTTATTTTTCCCGGAAAAGTCAAGGAATACTGATATTTTCAAGGAATTTTTTTTTTTGTATAAGAGAAAGTCAAGGATGACCATTTTTGTCAGGGAGAATTGTGTTTTTTCACAAGAAAAGTCAAGGAAAAATGCATGCTTTTATCAGGAAAAACTTTCTTCTTGTCAGGGAAGGTCAGGGAGAACCCCTTTGTCCAGGGAAAGTCAGGGGAAATTATTTTTGTTAGGAAAAGTCAAGGAAAACTATGTCATGCCATTTCTCTTAACTGGAATTTTGATTGGTTATTCAATTAGTTGAATTTAGTACACTCTTTGGCTACCATGTATCATTATCTTCATTTTCTTAAGATTGATTCGTTAAGACAGAATAAATGGTATAGTTGTTATGTAGAACGCTTTAAACTGGGAAACCCAGATTGAGGAGCAAAGAATGAACGTTCCAGTCAGCGGATTTTGTTTTCCCAACATGCACCGCGCCCAACTCCCCCGTGCATTTTGAAGCAGACTGTGGTTTATAGAGTAGGCGTATATACTGACGTGTAGGCCCTACTAATGGAAAATCAGTCCAGAATGAAAATCTAGTTTAAAATGCAACCGTGAATCTTTTTTTCCTTCGCTATCCTTCATCTTCTTCCGCCTACGCTTTTTCGCCTTTGAAGTCGCCTAACCTCGTTCCTTCCGCCCACGCATTCATCGATCTGATGATGTTCTCTGAAGCGGGTCACGGGCAGAATAATAATGGCAAAATATCACATGCATTTATATTATATACTTGAGAAAATGAGACGATGGCCTTTTGGCATTCATGTCCAAACATGTTGGTTTTTTTTTTTTTTTGCATTTTGTGGTATAGCTAACCAGAGATTATTCATTAATCTCTTGAGCTAACACTCATCCCCTGCAGTAAATGATATAGAAGAAAAACAACAACGACCATAAGTCATTACTCATTATAGGTGTGGGTTTTTTTTAGCGCTTTTTCTTATACCAGTTTGGCACGCGAGCCGCACGTGCAAGATTGAGCGATTTTCTTGGAAATGTGCGCGAGCGGATCTCGCGCACAACTGGTTTCAAAAACAGGGGGGGGGGGGTAAATAGGCGAAACGAACAAATCTACTTGATGGACTTATTAGTTCTTTTCCATTTCGCCTGCACTTTTTTCTGCTTTGGAACCGGTTGAGCGCGAGGCTTGCACGCGCATGTTCCATAGATACTGGCTCAATTTTGCACGTGCGGGTCGCGTGCTCAACTGGCTCCGAAGCAGAAAACAGTGCAGGCTAAATGAAACTGAGCTATATAGTTTACATATATTATTTTTTTGCCTGATGGCTAAAATAGCATTAATTAATAATAATGGAAATTATTTAGCCTAACCACTAATTGAACCTTTAACTGGGGTCATAAGGTGCTTGTATTTTCAAGCAGTCAGTGGCCCTCCCTGTGACGTAACGTGGTAACGAGTATGGCTAACCTTCAGAGACATGATAATGGCATCGCAGCTTTTAATTGTTATTATTATTAATAAACTATTGGAATCCATTTCATAAGTTAACAATTGATGCAAATTTTTTTTTTCAACTCTGAATTGGCCTGATTTTTTTCCTTAGAGGGAAAGTCTCACTTGCCAACAAGTTATTTTAAAATGAAAGGCAAGAAACAGTTAATGCCATTTATGAAAAGCAATTTTAAACCAACCTAATCAATAAATAATCATAATTCTTGAAAGAGTTTTGTATTGCTGGCAAATATCGCAGATATATGAAAACTTTTCACAAAATAAAAAAAAGAGAAAATTTCCAACTTCCTACTGCATTTTTTGGCAGTTTGGCCAATTGAACTTTACTAAATAACGGATTAGGCCTATTTTGGGGACTTCTGGAATGTGTTCTTGTACTAGTTCTGAAATTCTCGTTTAATATGCCATCAATCTGTTGCTGGAGTGAAAACAAAATGGCGTCGTTTGTGAAAAGCTAGCTTAATTCTATTGCAATTGAATGAGACTAAAGAAAAGCGTTTGACCCGTTTCTTCCCCATCATGCAAAGTATGCCTTTTTACTATAAATTCATTTCTGGCTTACCTTGTTGTTGTTCTTGTAATGTCTCTTCGTGTTCTTTTCTGCACTTTTTGTTGGCATTTTGTGGTTGTTGCCGTACTGGGGTAGCAGCTGATTGGCCGCCAACCATTGCTGTCTTTGTGGTGTTGCTGGCCTCATCATGGGAAATTCCTCTTGACCCAAAGATTTTCCATCTTGGCTCTTCCGCACCGGGGGTTGTTTCTCCTTGATGTGGTCGGCCGATGGCACTACGGCCACAGGGACAACGGTCATCTGATGACCGGAGGTGGCATTGTCTTTAGTTTGAGATGTAGTGTTGGAAAGTGGAGTGGAGACCGTCCTCTTGCTCTCTTCCTGGATCCCTTCTTCAGACTGTCCACCACTTCCGTAGAGTAGCATGTATTCGGTCAACATGTCCAACAGCAGCTGACCCTCCTGTTTTGTCTGTTCTCTTTCCTGTTCTTCTTCGGCTGCCTGGTCGAACAGTGCAGCCGCCGCCGCCGAGCGGTCAGTGTCTACGGCCGCGTCGTACCATTCCGAGGGCATGTCCTGGTCCATCATGACGTCACCGGTCACTTCGGCCTCTTGCACTGGAATGCCGTACTCTGGTTCATCCATGACCACATTGCCCCAACTGCTGCGCTGGGAACGGCCGAAGAATGGGGCAACGGCCGCTCTGCTCAATTGACGCTGGAATTGCTCCATCTGGTAGAGGTCATCGTCCGATGGCCCCTCGCGGCCATAATCGTAGTAATAGCCATTGTCCAGCACTGGTACTCTCATCTGCTGCTGCTGATGTTGTTGCTGTTGGAATTGTTGTTGTTGTTCCGCTAGTTCCTGTTGTCTTAAGGTGTTGGCCAGTGCCACGAATGGGTCGGCCTTACGTTGAGTGTGAACGTAGGTTGGGTAAGCGGCTAGTGGGATTATGGCACTGGACACGATGACCAGTAGATGGACTGGGAAATGCATCGTTCTGGATGGGTTTTTAGTTTCTGGAATAGATTTAAGTTTTCAAACTGAAGCATTGGTACATTAAAAATACGATTTTAGGAGTATTTTTTTTCTCTCACAAATCCTAACGGTTATACTCATATTAAGAAGTATTATATTAAAGTTTCATAGATTTTTGAAATATTCTAGAAAATAATTTCAAAAAGCCATAGTAGGCTACCACATATTTTTGCTACAAAATGTTTCTGGAGTGTTTTGCGTGCACCTGTTGTTTAGATATGCGTAAAATGAGAAAAAAAATCATTAAATTTATTGTAGAAAATATTTGGAAAAATCCAAAAAAAAGAAATATAATTTTTTTTTAAATGTAAATATAATATTTATTTTGAATTGTAAATTTAATTTATTAAGG
This sequence comes from Proteroiulus fuscus, assembly GCA_034700285.1. Taxonomy (NCBI): domain Eukaryota; kingdom Metazoa; phylum Arthropoda; class Diplopoda; order Julida; family Blaniulidae; genus Proteroiulus; species Proteroiulus fuscus. Next base: position 9,177 of record JAQIXP010002031.1, on the reverse strand, counting down.
ACCAATTGTACCAACTACAGTTAAGTCTTAACCCTGGGTTATTTTGATCATGTGACCGATTTGGGCCAATGAAAATTCAGGAAAGTAGAGAAAACCTAAGTTTAACTGTGGATTAAAGTTAACCCTTGTTGGTACAATTGGCCCTAAGAAATTCTCATTTTTCAATCAGATTCTCGAGTAAAACTATATATTGATGGATATATCCTAATGAAATCAAATTTAATATATTAAATTATGTTAAGGAAATTGGATGGTAGGAAAATCTCATTACACTGTGTACGTATTTATATTTAGCAAAAAATTTTTTTTTTCAAGACTAGAGTATATGTAAAAATATTTTATGAAACGTTAATTTTGTTCAATTCCATTCCGTCTGCTTTTTTCCGCTTTTGGAACCAGTTGAGCACGAGGCTAGCGCGTGCAGAATCGAGCGAGTAGCTATGGAATATGCACGTGCAAGCCTCGCGCTCAACCGGTTCCGAAAGCAGAAAAATCAGGCGAATGGAACAAAAATCGTTGGCATATTGCTATAGGCCTATCTGATTCCAATTTCGTTTAAATATATTCACGCACACAGAGAGCTCGTTCTAAAGATCACGCGCAAAGGCAAGCAGGGAACAAGCTCAGACATGTTGCATCAAGTTATAAATTACATTTTTCTGTATTTTTTTTTACTTCTATTTATTTGAATTAAGTAATTAAAATGAAATAGAGAATTTGTTCAAAAACTTTTAAGCAATTTTTAGTCTATAAATGTAGCGACTATCGGCATTAACAGAAATTACGAAAATTTGATATGGTTACGTTATTTGAAATAATTTTTTTTATTTTTCCAAAATATAAAATTTTAACTCCAGCAGCTTTGTTTCCACGAATTTTCTTCGCTCTCGCCACACTTTGTATCGATTGAACATTTGCGCGAAATATGTTTCCATATGGTATATGGGATGTCGTTGCCCCGCAAGTCCCATAAATCGCGCGAAAAGTGCGATTTTTCAAAAATAAAATCATTGAATTGCTTTACTGTGAAAAATTTAAGGCGAAATTTAAAAGGAAACAAGCATTTTCCATTACCTTATGCTGCTGCTGCTGCAATTTTCGACCCTCGGCTTATTTTTCCGTCTCCCGTAGATTTTTACCGCGGAAAAATTTTTCCACACGAAAACTGCCACCTGTTGCTTAATTCTATTTTAGCCACTCGCTTTTTTCCCGAATCGATAGCACGAAAACACCTGTTAATTTTGTCTTAATTTTCGTTTTTTTGTTTTAAATTTAATTTATCTGCCTGGTTCAATGGCAAACTTGGCCTGTTTTTAAACCCTGAATTTCTGGAGTGTGTTTTTCTCTTCTGTTCTCGTTGCTGTTCCGATGCTCTTCTAGTTCAATATGATTGTGTAGGCGTCGAAGCGACCCCTATATATAACAGAAGTCGATCGATAAGCCCCGCCCACTTTTTCTATATTTAACCCAAACGGCTTCTGCATTGACGTAAATTTCTATAAGGCGATTGATGCTGGCGGAATGAAGAGTGCGAGTCGCGCTGGGCACGACGGGTAATTTGGGGGTGGGGGAGGTCAGGGGTCAAACCCTTCTCCTTAATGGAGGATGCGATAGGATAAGCCTCTATATTTAGAAAAAAAAGAGAGAAACGATGCGTCGAATACAAAATGTGAAACTCCCCATTTGTGCTAAATATAGAAGCTGGTGGATTATGGATCCGACTGAATGGATCGTCCGTCGCCAGGGGGCGCGACGACCTGGCTTTTTCTTTAATGGCTTCTTTTTACGTCGTGATCAATGAATGAATATTGCTATACGTGCATTTTTACTTTCTTGAATAATGTTGTTGCATGGTTTAATTCAAAGGTAGCGAATAAACCAAAAGTTGCTTTTGAGATAATATAGCGTTTTAATTGAATTGAATTGAATTGAATTAAACAATGTTAAATGGTTGAAATTGGGTGAACAGATATATATTTTATGGGGAATGTGCTAATTTTTGTTAAATAATTAAATTAGTAAATTAATTGAGTAATTTGAGAAATAAAAGGCTCAAATATGCACATTCGCCAGTTTGACTTTGATTAATTTTGCAGGGAAGCTAAATAAGTTAAGTGTGAAGTAGCGAATGTGCACATCCGTTAGTTTGCCTATTGAATAAAAAAGAATGCAGAAAAAAAAAATGAGCAAAAATTGTCAGTTCGCTACTTGTATTTTAATTAAAATCCAGGTCTCCAGAAATTTTTAAAAGATAAAACTAACGAATGGTACCATTCGCCATTTTTAACTTTTAGGGATGATACCTTGTTGGATATTCGCTACTGTTCACTCCTGTAACTTTAACAAATATTGGTTAAACTAATTTCTGTAATTTTAGGTTCATTAGGGACAATTCCAGGATCACAATGGTACAATTATCTCATTTTTGACAAATTGGCTCATTCGCTACTTCTGAATTAATCCATCGATATAATACACTGTATTGTTGTTGACGACTCAGACGTTTTGTGACACCCCTGTACAGTGCTGTAATTAAGGGGGGCGGGGGATTTGCACTGGCCAATAGGAATGAATTGTTAATTAATGCTGTAGTGTGGGTGGTCCATGGAATAGAAATTAGATCAACCTTGTCATATAATTCTGTGGAAAATTAGCAATTAAGTCTAGAATAATTATTAATGTAGTCCCGATTCTACAGCTGTTTATTCGCAGCCCACCTGCTAATAAATCTGCCTGGTTTTAAAGTTAAATCCTGTTTTGTGCTAATGAGCTCTAAAAGTAATTTACTATTAGTTATTTTTGGAACAACGCTGTTAATTCGTTTGTGTAAATTTCTAAGAAACACGAAATTTTAAACCTGGTTGGGAAATGGGTGAAAAATGTTTTGGATTACATTATAGGGTTGAGTAGGGAAGATGTTACTAACGGTCAATTTATTCAAACCAAACCAAATTTTTAGGTCAGTTTTCACTTTTGGGTAATTATTCTAAAGGATTTAAATCTTATGCAGAAAGTTGGTGGAAATCATGCCTGAATTACATCCAAACTAGAAAACAATGAATTTTTTTTGCTAATATTTTTTTTATAATATTTATTCCTAAATATTGCGATAATTTTCTGAGATTATTTAGTATAGTGCACACTAACGAAATGGCTACCAATAGTTATTATTTGTCAATTAGAAAATTTATATTCGGAAAGCGAAATGGCTGACAAAGGATAGTTTATTTTTTCATGATATTTTGTGTACATTTTTTTTATATGTCTTCAGTGCAAGAAAGACCCCCCCTGGTATAGAGCCTGTCTGTTGGGGCGGAAAAGTTGATATTGTAGTAGGCGAGCCTGCCTACTGATTACCCAATTACTACCATTATTATTATTATTATTGGTATTTATTATCAGTATTTGAATCCAATTTCTTAGAATATTGGCAATATCCTCTCAGTCATTCATCGGTATAATTGCTGAAAATACGAGGCATTCAGAAATTTTCTTTACAAAATTATTGAAATTAAATAAAGAAAAAAAAAACATTTGTGCCCCTGTAAATTCCCTATTCATGCAACCACGCATTACACCGAAGCTAGCACTGATTGCCTACCTTCACCACAACAAGGGGAGCGTGGCAATGTCTGGCTGTAGAATTTTCCCAACCACTAGATTTAGAGCACGAGCAATCGCACGTGCATGTTTCCTAGATGCTTGCTCATTTCTGCGCGTGCTAGTCGCGTGCCCAACCGGTACGTGCGAATATTCCAAAGATACTCGATCAGGTTAGCACGTGCATGTTCCCCTGTATGCATTATTGCATAGAAGGAAAGTGAAGCCAAAATTGAATGATTACAATAATAACAGCTGGGGCTACAAATTTCTGTTATTTTACCATTCAGGTACTCCTTACATCGGGCAATATGGCGCTGCTCATGCTTTCTCATTCATGGGAGATTTCCCCTTTAAAATTTGCATTAACTTTTTTCGCTTCCTTAAACTTTAACTATAGAGGGTATGAACAATACCTGGTATTGTCAGAAATAGGCTTAAGGGAAAGTTACTCGGCCCGAATTACACGTAAAAATGAGGGATTTTTATTCCAAATAAATATCCCACGTGCTCATCGATTTTTCCAATTCATAGAATCGGATCGCTAAGTTGTTAGCTGACAATTCAATACCATTTTGGAACGTGTGAAAAGAATGAGAAAACTTGTTTTAATAACTGAAAGTTAATTTAAACATAATTTAAAATTTTAATTTATAATATTAATTTTAGATCGGTACCAACACGTTAATTATAATTTTTAACAACTTTATAGTTGTTCCGCTCATGCAGTGTCCCTATAATTACAATTAATTGGGTCAAACGTAGGCTCAGAATGAAATATAGATTAGGACTTTAGTCCTATTTTATTGCAGAAGAGGGGATTTACATGACCATACGTTGAGTAATGGAATTTTCATAAATATTATTTCATTTGAATGCATTTGGGTGTATCTATGCGGGTTTTAGGATCAAAAAATGCTATTTTTAGAATGGAAAAAGGTAATAATATTATAGGCCTACGTGCGTATGTGTCTGTACATATACAAGGCAGAAAGTTAGTGTATATCGGATGACTGAGTATTATTACGTTCAATTTATGAATGTGTTACAGGAGGGTTGAAAGAGAAAGAGGGAAGGGATAAAGGAGAGACTTCAAATGACGTCATATATATACTGAGGGGGAAAACAATGCGAGTGGACAACGCGACAGAATGCACGTAGGCCTCATCCTATTACAAATAACAATGCACTGGACACTCGATGACTATACCAAAACAATTTATGAAACACAGACAGAATCTATAGTTAATTTGGACACCATGCAGGGTTGCTTTTTTAAAATAATAATCAGTATTAAAGCTGCACTGTCCTGAAGAAATTTGGTTCTAAAATAGGGCTCAGTGCACGTGCATATGCCAGCAAACCAAATGAAATTTGCACGTGCTTGGAGCCCCAATTTGGAACAAAATTTCTTCAGGACAATGCAGCTTTAAGAACGTGTTGTTCGATTCTATGTGGAAGGAATCAATGGGGGCACTCTTCAATGTAGAAGATTCACAGAGAATCACTTGATTTTTCATCAAGATTCACTGATAGAGAATCTTCAACATTCCTCTTGTAACAGAATGTGTTGGTCAGGGCAGAGAGGATTGGTCATTATGGTAATTTTGGAAGATATTTTGTTTTTTAACACCTGCTATAAACGCATTTGGTAACTTTTATTATTCAGGCCCTGAAGTAATTTCGGCCCCATTCTGAAAGTTTGGAGGGAAAGTCCCAGTTTGACAGAAAGTGGTCGTAGGAGGAATTGTATGAAAAATTAGGAAAGGCATGGAAATTGCAATTTGATTTGAGCCCACAAATCAATAAATAAAATGTCTTGGATTAAAAATAGAAAGCCCAAACAGGAGTCATCTTACTGACAGTATGTAACGCCCTCTACTGGATAAAAGCCATCGGCTCTCGGGAAACACGTAGACACGCATGTCCTAGAGGGCGCCACCAACTTTCAGTGTCTGCTGAAATTATGGGAAAAAAATGGCGCCTAACGTGTATTTGGCAAACGTGGTGATTTCTTCAATATGGAAACTTTGCTGCAATTATTATTGGCACAGCCATTCATATCTAGTAAGCGTGTAGTACAACTTAAATATCACTCGCTACGAAGTGGGATTTTCCCTTTAATAAGAAATCAAAATTGACTGTCCTGATTTTTTACAATGCTGATTGTCACGAGATAAGTAAACTTGATAAAAGTGCGCTGAATAACGTGAATAAAAAAGCAAGATGGATTCAGAAATATTTTTTTTTCTAGTTTTTCTTTTCTTTTTTTTCATTATTATATTTATTGTGTTTTTATCAACACTTCGCCCACATTGCATCTATTTTTATATAAAATCAATTTTAATCAAGTTTTTTTTTGTCAGCCCACTCAGTTCGACAGAGATATAGGCTTAGGCCTACTCTATTAAAAAAAATATGGTGTTTTTTAACAAATTTGCAACCGCTGTGAAAATAGGATGTACATTTTTAAGCCTATCTAAATTTAGTTAAATTCAACGGATTAAAAATGGATTAGCCCAGTTAAGCAGAACTTAATCAAAAGTTGTTTGCAAGAACAAGGCCAAAACTAAGAGAGTGCAAGATTTTAAATTGAAAAACTGGTTTTTCATTGGGGAATATTGTCTTATTTTAATTGGAGACTGAGTCCAGAGAAAGTGACGTCATTTTGTCTGGAATTTGTCCCATGTTGACATTTTTTTTTTTTGCACAAGTACATGACGTCACCATGCAATTACTTCTCAATTGAGATAATTGAACTGTTCAACAAAAAAGTAAGCAGGGGGAATTTTTTTTTGGACCAATCAGAAAAATTGAGCCTGAGTTTTGGTTAAAAGGTATTTCAACTCGATGAAGCCAGGTTATTTGCAAAGGCCATCAGTCAACTACAGTGAAGTCCGTAAGTCGCCGAACACAGGCCGTGTGACCTCATCACGGGAATCTTTCACGATTCTAACATGGCAATTCATAGTTCACACTTCACGATTCACGCTACTTACTTAACATTGTGTGTAGTGTGAACTATGAACTATACGAAGTGTGAAGTGAAAATTAGGTAGTGTGAAATGTGAAGTGTGAACTAGAAGTTTCACAAAAGTTCATGAAGTGTGATAAGAATGATGAATGAAGCGTGAATTGAGAAGTGCAAGGTCTGAAGTGTGAACTAGGACGTGTGAGATCCAACTTATAGTTTAAACTGTAAAGTGTGATTTGTGACGTGTGAACTACGAAGTGCGAACGATGAAGTGTGAAGTATAAATGAGCAGTGAATCGTGAAATCCAAAGTGTAAAGCGTGAACTGTAAAGTGTGATTTGCGACGTGTGAACTCCAAAGTGTGAGGCGTGAACAATGAAGTGTGAAGGATAAATAAAGAGTAAATTGTGAAGGATAAATGAAGAGTGAATTGTGAAATTCAAAGCGTGAAGCGAACTGTGAAAAAGTAAGCAAGTTCGAATTGTGAAGTGCGAGGTCCAAAGGGTGAAGCGTGAACTACGAAGTACAAAGCTCTATACAGTGGCAATGTAGCTGTGTTCTATGACTTACGGTCCTCACTGTTTGTATTTTTTAAGTTCAATTTCTATGCTTGGGTTAACATTTTAATTCACCAAGAAAACATGTTTACGTACATTTATTTTTGGCTGATGACTTTAACCCCCTCCCCTACCCCCCTTCCATCTTTCCTTCCCCCCCTTCCCCCCCACTTTTAAAGTAAAGGGCCTCTCTCTCCGATTATGTCTTGATAAATTTATTATTCCCAAACTGTCTTTAAAATCTATTAGACAAGAAATATTAGTCTCAGCCCCTCCCCTTTTCCCCCCTCCCCTTTATTTCCCCAATAGACTTTTAGCATCGTAAGATGCAAATGAACTTTTCTTCATAAATAGGGAAAAAAAGCATTTTCCAATGGAAATTTTGAATGGCTTTGAGCATTTAAGGGCCAGTTTCTCCAACAACATTCAAGTCTTAATCCTGATTTTTTTTTTGATCACGTGACTGATTTTGGCCAATTAAAATTCAGGAATGTAAAGATAATCTAAGATTAAAGTTAATTAAAGCTGCACTGTCCCGTAGAAATTTTTGTTCCGAAATGGCGCTCATTGCACGTGCACAGTCCAGCAAATCCAATGTAATTGGCACGTGCTTTGAGCCCCATTTTGGAATAAAATTTTTTACAGGACAGTGCGGCTTTAAATGGTAACTCTTGTTGGAGAAGCTGGCCCTTAGGCTATTAACTTTACTTATATATCGTTGAATATTAATCAAAAGCTTTTAAATTTTCTGACATTTTTACCTAATTGTTTTTCGGCCTAATTTTCTCAATTAATTACACTTATAATTAGATAATCATAATTTTTTGGTTTTCGAACAACTATGCAAATGATGCTGCAGCCAAAACCAGACTAGGAAAATTTCATGATTTGAAAAGCAATTCTTAACTCGGTGCATTTTACGCCGCCTGGCGCCCACGAATGGAACCGTGGGTTTGCGCGTGCGTGTTCCGTAGATGCTCGCTCAATTTAGCGCGTGAGAGTGCTCGGCTGGTTCCAAATGACGAATTGGAACGTTGACTTATCGCACGTGCAACGTTAAGCGAATGTCAATGAAATACGCGCGTGCGACCTAGTTTCCTTCCTGGTTGCTAGGTGGCGTCAAATAAACTAAGTTAAGGCCGGTCTGACGAGTTAATCATGCCTGATAATCGTTTCGCCACTTTGCTTTACATATGGACTGGTTAGGCCTGAAATTGTATGCATTTTTATTTACTCCATTTTTAAAAAAGAAAAAAAATTCTATTAAAATTTTGGTTGAAATTAAAGGGAAAGTCCCACTTTGTAACGAGGGATATTTAATTTGTTCTCACTTACTAGATATGAATGGCTGTGACAATATTAATTGCAGCAGAGTTTCCATATTGAAGAAATTAAGACGTTTGCTGAATGCACGTTAGGCGCCATTTTTCCATAGATTTCAGCAGACACTGAGAGTGGGTGGCGCCCTCTAGGACATGCGTGTCTACTGTGTTCCATGAGAGCTTATGCCTTTTAATATGTAGAGGGCGCTGCATAGTGTCTGTAAAATGGCGCCTATTTGGGCTTTGCATTTTCAATCGAATCTAATGTATTCAAGACATTTTATTTATTGATTGGTCTCAAATCCAAGTGAAATTTTCATGCCTTTTATAATTTCTTATGATTTTTCTCCTACAAACCCACTTTTTTTCAAAGTGCGACTTTCCCTTTAAAATTTTTTAAAATGTTCCATAGAGCTCCAAAATAATGACGTCATCGGGATTGTTCCATGTCAGATCTGCCTCGTGACGTCTTTTACAACTCCGCCGCAAATTTAAATTGTGGATTTACATAATTTTTATTTTATTTTTTTACTAATTAGTATTTAAGCCGAATTTGGTCTTCCCCTTTAATGTCATCTAATTGGTTGATTAAAATTGTTGTCCTCTAAATTCTGCTGAAATGTTTTAAGGGGGCTGTCCACACTTTTAAAAATGCATGCTCCTATGGGAATCTCCATGTTAACTAACGGTACATATTAATCGATAATGGCTGAACATAAATTGA
>JAQIXP010002030.1:0-16256 GCA_034700285.1 Proteroiulus fuscus | reverse complement strand
CCTCTGTATGAAGGACAAAAATTATCAATGTCCTCTACAGGAAGGATAAGAATTATCAATGTCCTCTACAGGAAGGATAAGAATTATCAATGCCCTCTGTATGAAGGACAAAAATTATCAATGTCCTCTACAGGAAGGATAAGAATTATCAATGTCCTCTACAGGAAGGACAAGAATTACCAATGTCCTCTACAGGAAGGATAAGAATTATTAATGTCCTCTACAGGAAGGATAAGAATTATCAATGTCCTCTACAGGAAGGATAAGAATTATCAATGCCCTCTATATGAAGGACAAAAATTATCAATGTCCTCTACAGGAAGGATAAGAATTACCAATGTCCTCTACAGGAAGGATAAGAATTATCAATGCCCTCTGTATGAAGGACAAAAATTATCAATGTCCTCCACAGGAAGGATAAGAATTATCCATGTCCTCTACAGGAAGGATAAGAATTACCAATGTCATCTACAGGAAGGATAAGAATTATCAATGTCCTTTACAGGAAGGATAAGAATTACCAATGTCCTCTACAGGAAGGATAAGAACTATCAATGTCCTCTACAGAAAGGATAAGAATTACCAATGTCCTCTACAGGAAGGATAAGAATTTTCAATGTCTTCTATATGAAGGATACAAATTATCAATGTCCTCTATTGGAAGAATAAGAATTATTAATGTCCTCTATAGGAAGGGTACAAATTATCAATGTTTTACATTCGAAGGATAAGCATTATCAATGTCCTCTATTGAAAGGAGAGTTATCAATGTTCTCTTTCGGAATTATAAGAATTATCAATGTCTTGTATTCTATAGGAAGGATAAGAATTCTTAATGTCCTCTATAGGAAGGATAAGTATTATCAATGCCCTCTATAGGAAGAATATGAATTATCACTGCCCTCTATAGGAAGGATAAGGATTATCAATGCCCTCTACAGGAAGGATAAGAATTATCAATGTCCTCTATTGAAAGGAGAATTATCAATGTTCTCTTTGAAAATTATAAGAATTATTAATGTCTTCTATAGTCTATAGGAAGGATAAGAATTATCAATGTCCTCTATAGGAAGGATAAGAATTATCCAAGTCCCTATAAGAAGGGTACAAATTCTCAAAAATTATTCTAAAAGAAGAATTGAAATTATCAAATTTACTCAAAAGAACAAAAATTATCAAAAAAATGTACAGGAGGAAATATAATTATCAACACTTTTTGGCGAAAAAATTAAAATTATCAAAAGTCGCTTAGAGGAAGTTTAAAACATTATCAAAATTGCATTTTTGGTTAGATCAAAGTATCAAAGTCCTCGATAGAAAGAATAAAACATATTTGATGTTTTCTAAAAGAAGAATAAAAATTACAACAAGATATCTACAGGAAGAGTAAAAATTATCCAATTTCCTCTAAAGGAAGACTAAAAATTATCAGAAATAATGTAGACAACAAAAAAACCTATCAGAAATCTTTGGAGAGAGAATCACAATTATCAAGAATCGATTGGAGGAAGATTAAAACATCAAAATGCATTTATGGGTTTGTACACAATTGACAAAGGTAGAAATTAGCATAATTCCTTAAAATATAAAAATTATTATAAGTTTCCATTGGAAGAATAGAAATTACACAATATATCAGAATGTTTCAATAGAAAGAATACAAATTATAAAAATATTTTTATAGCATGAGTATAACTTATCAAAATACTTCAAGAGGAAGGATACAAATTACCAAAATTGCTTTATATAGGAATAATTGAACTTATATCAGAAAACCTCAAGAGGAAGAATAGCAATTACCTAAAATTGTTTTCTAGGAAGAACAGAACTTATCAAAAGTCATGCAAAAAAAACCAACTCAAAGCAAACATCAAATTATGAGAAAATTGTTCAGTAGTCCTACAACATTTGCAAATGGAGCCAACAATTACAAATCCAGCATAATGCATAAGTGACCAAGGGAGTTGCCGGTTGACCAATGGTCATCATTCAATCTCCTCACATGGCCCAACAAATATTTAAGCCCTTTTGTGGCCCCATTCCAGGCCAAATAAAGTACTTCCTTATAGCTTTATGAGCATGCTACATTTAGATTAGTGGTCAATGTTTCCCAATGGGCCCATTACCACCAAAACTATATCATTGCGGCATTTGTCAAAACACGAAAAAGATCATCATAACAATATTATCCGGGCAATTTTTAGGCCATTTTCTGCAGTGTGTTACATTGCCAATGCAGCAGAGCTCAAACCTCAAAAAAGGAAAATTGGATTAGCTTTTTGACAAAATGGAAGATTATATAAAAAGGCATTTTCATGCTAAAATATATGTGAAAAATGCAAGGGCCTATTTAGTGGAATAAATAGCTTGTCTTTTCTCTAAACAATAGTTACATTTTCCAGACTAAGAGCTATGAATTATTTACAAGTTGCCCGGGTCATCCAACTTTTGCAAATGACATTTTCAGTATTTCTCATAATGAAATATTCAGAAGGGTTTTGTGTTCAGATCTACAGAAAACAAAGTCACCAACTCCATCATCTCTGCAAACGAAGAGAAGAAAAAGAAATGTTTTTGGCATGACTTGAATTTGTCTATAGAAAGATGGAAATATTACAGCAAAAAATGGGAAAGAAAATGTCTATTTGTAAATGTTATTTTGAGGGAAAAGTGCAGAATCAACAATTGAACATTTGACAAAAAATAAACCTCGAGACAAAATTTTACATCTTTGGCATTGGATGACGTTTTGAGGCTTGTCTTGGTATCGTGGCTTCAACTTTGGCAACATGTGCTCAAAGTGGGTACCACGATTTCTTGTCATTTGGCACTACAGTCCTGTGAGATTTGGCACCATGGCATTTAAAAAAAAGAATCAATAAACAATAAAATACAAAAAGGATAAAGTTAAGCTATAAAATCTGACTTAATTTTTTTGAGACTAGGTATTCAATTCAATTCAACTCAGTACCCTACAGTCAGCATATAATGATGCCATTTGTTAAAGGGGTTATTCCACATTTAGGAGGATACTCCAACGTCATAAAGTAGTGACTTAAACATCATCGTTAAATTAAATTTCTATCAATTTTTGACTATTTTTAGGAAAATTATTCCATTGTCTTATAGAACATAAGAAAAAAGACCAATAATAAGCATCCGTTTTAGCACGAATTTCCTTCAGAGGATTAGAGTGAACATGCCTACCTCTAGCGTTAGTATTAGGCTTAAAGCCAAATTTAAATTACTAGGCAAAGTAAACCTTTCAAACAAACATTTGAGGTAAATTTGGTACTACAGGTCACATAAAGTTTTCTACTTACTGGACATTTGGCTAAAATTTCACAATTTTCTAAAAAAATTCCATTATAAAACCAATAAAAGATTGTCATTGGTATAGTAAATGTCATCCCCACGTCACTCAACAAATGTATGCTTGTGCCACATGCCCAGGTGGTTGCTTGGATGTTCAGCTGGCAGGGAAAGAGTTTAACCTAAATTGAATGATACTTCACTGAGTAGACTGTGTAGGAAATTATTCAAAAGCTAGCAAGTTCTTTACCATCAGCTAGCAAAATGCAGACCGTGACATAACAGTAGCCGTTTGAAAGGTCGAGACAATCATCCCCACTTCAAGGAATGAAAAAATCCAAATGGTATGACCCTTGACGGCATGTAATAAGGAGAAATTTGCCATCTTTTGATGCTCAACTGCAGACTTGAGTAGGTAGTAAAGTATGTACATCAACCTCACATTTTACTGCCTCACCGGATAGATGGTGTGGTAGGTAGATCCAGATTATGTTCACTATTTTGAAAATATCTCATTTTCCATTGTACAGTGTAATGCATTGGTTAACTCACCCTAATATGTACTCAAGCCAACCTTTGTTTGCTGACATGACTAAAGAAAAACCCCATATGTCAGCCTGCTAACTTTGGTCGAACATCCAAGCAGGCACCACGGCATGTGGCACAAGTCCACATTTGTGGGGCAACATTATGATACTGCTATTATCTTGACCAAATTTAACATCAAGCTTGAAATTAATAAAAGTATCCTTTTACAGAATTCACTGACATATTTTCATAATGCCAACAAAAAAAAACGTTTTCAATCAGAGCTGTAAGATTAGCATATGATTTTAACCATGAGGCACTAAGATAGATCAAAGTGAAAAGGTAGTCGACATTTGTCTTCCAAAAAAAACAAGAAAATTGGCAAATCCACAGTAACATAATCAGATCTATGTAGAAACAACCTTAATCTCCATTAAGAAACGCATGCTAGGGAATTAAATTGTTTGGAAATGGGCTTAGTAAGAAAATCCAAAAATCTACAAAAACAGCATAAAAAACTAACAAAAATCAGCTATAGTCTGCTCTTTGCATCTTTAACTGTTGATATTTTGAAAAATCCCTTTAGGGAATTAGATAAGAGAAGAAAAATTAGAAATGTTATTTGGAAAGCAAGCTTTTCTCAGCAACAGAAAGAAACTAGAACAAGAATGATAAATGTCATCAGTGAGGCACCCCGAAATTGTAGGCTTGGCCTTTGGCTGGCTATGTGGGACCATCCCGGCATGCAGGTCAAGCCAACATTTGCGGGGTGGTTCATAGATGGCATTTTCTCTACCTAATCAATTCACTATTTTCCATATAAAAGCTGTAAGATTTTGCTTCTTTCACTCTAATTTGTCTATTAGGAAGTACAAGCAAAAATTATTATAACAAATCGATTCTAGTTTGGGGAATTAAGACTAGTCCCTGATTACATTAGCTTCACTGTTAATTTCAAATACTAAATTTCACAAATAATTTAAATTTATAACCTCTGGTGAGCACCTGTTGATCTTCTTTTCCCCCCAAAGGATTCAGGTCTTATGTGAATAATTATAAACTCATTAATACATTTTGTTTAATCGCCGAGCTGAACTAGCTAAATATATATCAATGTACTTTGGAAAGTAAATAAATTTAGACAAACTTGTCTATCAAAATGTATCTAATTACTCTTGACTTTTTTGAGTTATGACTAAACATATAACCACATAAAACTGAAAAGTATCAAAACTATCAAACCAACAAACGATTTCCTAACAGTAAGCAAACCAAAATGTGAAAACTTTACATTAGCTCTGATTTATTAAACCATTATGCATTTCTTTAAAACTTTGCTCATTTGTCTTCATAATTTTGTAGACCTGCACAAGTAACAAACTAATCCATAAACCCATTTCCTCAAAACAAATTACACTCAACACAAAAGAGAAATAAAAACTCATAATGCAGACAGCACAATACGTCTACTTCACGTATTACAGTCATTTTGCTTGCATTGCTTATTAGCTCAATTTGAAATTTAAAATAAATTGTGCATGAAAACACAAGGCAAAAATATCAAATTTTTTCCCAAGATTAAGTCATACTAACTCGAGGATGAAAAAAAGCCAGAAGAAATTAGCAGTTAACGACGTGTTACTCGCACATAGAACTTCACGTTAACGGAAACAATCTGGCACGAATTCTCCTCCTTATCTTTCCAACTATAACATTTATAATATATGAAATATCCTCTCTTTTTAAGTATCCCAGAGTAAATTTACAAGATGCCATTTTTCTTAGTTTCTCTAGGTGTAATTGTCTTAAAAAGGAAAGATTACAGCAACTGCCTCTTTGGCATTAAGACAACATCATTTGCCAAGAAACTTACATTTTCTTCTCTCACTTGTACTTTACACTTTAATAAACAAATCTTGTCAGAGATTGGTAAGTTACCAGTGGTGGTGGTAGTAGGGTTTAAGTGCACAAAGCAACTAAGGCTAAAGGGTTGACCAAACATTGTCCAAAATGTGTTACCCAGTGCCTACAGTCAAGCTCACAGGTGATATGGTACTATTAGCATGCAAGTGACCAGCTTCTGTAATTGAGCAATTGTCACACTTGTTTGGCTTCAAGCATTCAGTTGCTCAACTCTTTTGAACTGTATTTTGGAGAAATAAACATGTGGTGGGTATTAGAAGATAATCTAAAAGCTAATTCTATCTTTACATTTGAAAAAAGAATACTGCACTCATTGCAGTTACTTTTACAGGTGGTAAGCTTGTAGTTCAAACTACATAGATGTTCTATCTAGACTCTACAAAAGCTCACATCGAATGGATGTAACTTTGGGCAAGGGCTATTCTCTCTAAAGTATGCATTTAGACTGTCTCAGATACTAGGTATCGATGACTTTATTCAGAAGTGGTGAATACGCCAACATTTGTCAAAAATGAGATAATTCTACCATTGTGATCCTGGAAGTGTCCCCAATGAACCTAAAGTTACAGAAATTAATTTAACTTATACTTGTTAAAGTTACAGAAGTAAGAAGTGACGAATAAGCCACAACTTGTCATTTCTAAGAGTTAGAAGTAGTGAATAGTACAATTCGTCAGTTTACATTTTAAAAATTCCTCCATACCTGGATTTTTATTAAAATAAAAATGGCGAAGTTGACAATTTTCTTATATTTTTTCTACTTTTTTTTGTTGCATTCTTTTTTATTCAATAGGAAAACTCATAGATGCGCAAATTGGTGATTTCACACTTAATTTATTTCGCATTCCTGCAAAATTAGTTAAACTCAAAAGGGTGAATTTGCATTTTTAAGCCTTTTCATTCACAAATTACTTAATTAATTGACTAATTTAATTATTTAACAAAAATTAACACATTCCCTATAAAATATACATATTGTTCTATCTGTTCACCAAATTTCAGCCTTTTAACATTGTTTATTTCTAAGTTATACCATTTTTCCACGAAAACGCTATTAACTCAAAACCCACTTTTTGCAAATTGGCGACTTCTGAATGAAACCATCGGTATCATCCAAGATGACAAGAAATTGAAATGTATAACAAATATTATGGATTAATGTAAACAACCCTTAATCCTACCAGAATACCATGAGTAATGTGTGGTTAATATAAATTAATATAGTTATCTTTTTGTTATTGGTTGTTGTTAATGAACATGGGTTAGTAATATTTTCAATGGACATGGACTACTATAGGTAAACCATTCTATTTACCACATTGGCTTACACCAGTATATCATAAGCATCAGGCAGATGCCATCAATGATTATCTCATTGTAGTTGATATCATGTTTATTGTGTAAATAACATCTAATAACTATTCTCTGTAGCAGTTTAAAAATGATGCCAGCATTTTATGAACATGTCTTAGTCACTTGAGACAATGACTATGAACTAATGTTCACAGCAACACTTACAACACTTACTTAAAGTTAGCCTGTCTAAGTAACTTGTTAGTAATAAAGAAATAATTGCAATGGAGTTGTTGCTTTGGAAATTCTCCGAAGACATGTTTTATAGAATAAGGTAATGTCCTGTTAATGTACATTTTCGAAGTAAACCTACTATAAGAGCAAACCAGCTAAGATAGGCTACTCTATCAGATGAACTTATTGATAAGTAATTTTACCACAATTAAAATGAAGTTTAAAGTTAAAAAATCCCCGAAAAATGCATTTCGTGGTAAATCCACATTCATTGTACTTTGTTATACACTTGTGATATACTTTGTGAACACTACTATTCTCACTTTATTTTCTAAGTAGTTACTTTGTTCAGTGAAAATTAAAAAAAAAAGTTTTTATCAGTGTACATTGTTATTTGGCTTAAAATAATATAAAAATCCTATTTCTCATTTAACTTTTAAAAATAGCATAAAAACCTAACTCCTTCATTTGGGTTAAGGGGGCTGTCCAAACTTTTAACACACGTTTTCTTCAAACTGTTCTAACTCAAGAACGGGTTAAAGTTCAACGATGGGGTTTGGTTTTTATTAAAGATAATTAATTTTACTAAAAACGGATGCATGATTACGACGTCACATGCATTCTGAATGTAGTTATATCGATTTTCAAAGTTGACCGTTCCGTTTTCCAATGCTATTTTACATAGACGTGAAATTTGTCACAAAATTGAATGGATCTCAATATTGGCCGAGCGGATAACGACGGCGTTTGATTTTTTGGAAAGCTTATTTAATTTACTACAAAATGTATAAGATCGATTTCGTTATTACGTGCATTTTACATTTATTTATCGAATTTTAAAGTATACCGCTAATATATTTCGCCACATTTTGCCCGATTGTACGGCTCACGGGGCAGATTAACAAAAAAAGAATGCATCAAGTTTTAGTAAATTTAATTGTCCTTCATAAAAAATCAAACCCCGTCAATTTATGTTTAGCCATTATTGATTAATGTGTACCGGTAATTTAATTTACTTAACATGGAGATTCCCATAGGAGCATGCATTTTTTAAAAGTGTGGACAGCCCCCCTTAACTACTTTTTTCACTGAAAATTGTTTTGAAAAAATAAGCTAAAAGTTATTTATATTTTGGTCAACCACTTTGTTCAGTGAACATTATTAAAAATGATTTAAAAATCTCTCTTTTTACTTTACGTTAACTGCTATTATTCAGTGCAAGTTTTTCAAAAACTAGCAAAATTTCTTTATATTTTTTTGTTAATTATACGTTGCTCAGTAAACATTTCTTCAGTGAAATTTTACAAATAAATTTAGCTTATTAATTGCTTATTTGTGGTTAACGTAACAAATTTTACTTTTTTTGGATAATACTTCATTCGGTGAAAGTAATTTTCAAAACAAAGAAAAAAAATCTTATTTTATGGGCTAACTACTTCACTCATTGAATATTTAACATTTTTTTAAAAAATACCTTAAAAATCTCCCTCATTAATTTTGGTTAACTATTTTTCACAGAATATTCTTTTGCAAAAACAAGCAATAAAGTTACTTATTTTTGGTCAAATATTTTTTTCATTGAACATTTTTTTAAATGGTCTATAAAACTCACTTTTTATTTTAGGTTAACTGCTTTATTCTGTGAAAGTATTTTTTTAAAAACTTGCAAAAAAATCTTACTTTTTTTGGGTGAACTACTTTGCTCAGTAAACATTTTTTTCAGTGTCATTTTACAAAAAAATTGGCAAAAAAGCTTATTTTTAGCTTTTCTTTACGAACTATTTTTTACTAAATCGTTTCTCAGTGTACATGTTTCTTTCAAACTAACCTGAAAATCATACTTTTTATTTTCGGTTAACTACTATATTCAGAGAAAATTATTTTCCAAAAACTAGGAAAAAATCTCACATCATTTTATTCAAAAACTTTACCAGCTTATTTGTATTAAAAACAATAAATAAATTGTTCACTGAAAACTATTTTGCAAAAAAACAAGCAAAACAGTTTTACTTACTTTTGGTCAAATATTTTGTTCCTGAACATTTTTTTATTAATGATTTAAAAAAATCTTACTTTTTATTTTAAGTTAACAGCTTTATTTTTATTTTCATCTTTCAAAAACTAGCAAAAAATCACTTTTTTTGATCAACTATTCTGCTCAGTAAACAATTTTTTCAGTGAAATTTTACAAAAAAAAATAGCAAAAAAAAAACCTTTATTTTTCAGCTTTTCTTTGACTTAATTTTTTTTTACTTAATGGACTACTTTTAGTCAATCTAGTCTCAGAGAACATGTTTTCTTCTCAAACTAACCTGAAATATTTTTAATTAATTATTCTACTCGGGGAAAAATTAGTTTGCAAAAACTAAGAAAAATCTCACTCAATTTCATTAAACTACTTTGCCTAGTTTATTTTTACTAAAACAAAATCATTAAAACTCCCACTCATTAATATTTGGTTAAATATTCAGATTTGTATCATTGCACATTATTGCAAAAAGCTTCAAAAAACACAAAAATTTACAAATCTGGAAAATAACCAAATTCACTCTGGCTATTTCTCCCATCATTAAACTCTTTCTTAAATCCCAAAGTGGCTCAATTTAAAGCAGATAGTTTCAACCAGATTTACTTCCGAAACAATGGCTCAATTGCAAACCGGAGACTTTTTTTTCTTCAAAAAAAATCAATATTTGACATCAATTCTGAGGAGTCCCCTCAATCTAGTCATTTCAGAATCCCAAAATACCCATTTTATTTCCAAAAAAAAGCAGTCCTAAAACCTAGTAATTAAGTACGGAAATCTGGGCTTACCTCCTTGCCGACTATTTTCGTCAATAAGCCGTATTCTCCACCAGGGTTAGTCCTGACCCGAGGAATGTAGGAGTCGTTTTTCAATTTGATTTCGGCTTTGTAACGAGTCGTCAAACCTATTCAAAAGAGAAATAAAAAAGTCGAATTAAAAGATAAGATTTTTTATGCATTGCAATCCATTCAATAAGAAAAGATTTTGTGCAAAAAAAAAATCCCATTTATCATTATTATAACTGACATTTTCAAGATATAAATGTCAAAAAATGCATTGAAAAGTACTGAAATGAGAGTCTTTAGTTCTGCTTCTTCTTTATTCATTGCCATTTTCAAGAAGTAGAATTAAAAATGTTTAGAAAAAGTAATCAGTCCTTTATTTCTGCATAATTCCTTTTCTAGAAATCGTAATTTATGCATTTGAATTTATATTTTCAATAAATGCATTATTGAAACCATTTTTCGTCAAAGCAATTTCATGCATATGAAACCCTTTTATTCACCAATGTATTCTTGAAACCATTTTTCACCAATACACTTTTGAAACCATTATGCTACAATGAAGAAAACATTTTTCAACTAAAGCAAGTTAATAATTTTGAAACCAACTTCAAACTAAGTATTTTATACTATTGAAACCATTTTGAACCAAAGCTTTTTATAATTTTGTAACCATTTTAAACCAAAGTATTTTATAATTTTGAAACCATTTAGAACCAAAGTATTTTATACTTTTAAACCATTTTGAACCAATGTATTTTATAATTTTCAAACCAGTTTGAACCAAAGTATTTTATACTTTTAAAACCATTTTGAACCAAAGCTTTTTATTATGTTGTAACTATTTTGAACCAAAGCTTTTAATAATTTTGAAACCATTAAAAACAAAGTATTTTATAATTTTGAAACCATTTTGAACCAAAGCTTTTTATAATTTTTAAACCATTTTGAACCAAAGTATTTTATTATTTTGTAACCATTTTAAACCAAAGTATTTTATAATTTTGAAACCATTTAGAACCAAAGTATTATATAATTTTCAAACCAACTTCTACCTAAGTATTTTATACTATTGAAACCATTTTGAACCAAAGTATTTTATAATTTTGAAACCATTTTTGAACCAAAGTATTTTATAATTTTGAAACCATTTAGAACCAAAGTATTTTATACTTTTAAAACCATTTACAACCAATGTATTTTATAATTTTGAAACCATTTTAAACCAAAGTATTTTATACTTTTAAAACCATTTAAAACCAATGCATTTTATAATTTTGAAAACATTTTGAACCAAAGTATTTTATACTTTTGAAACCATTTTGAACCAAAGTATTTTATAATTTTGAAACCAGTTTGAACCAAAGTATTTTATACTTTTAAAACCATTTTGAACCAAAGCTTTTTATTATATTGTAACCATTTTGAACCAAAGTATTTTATAATTTTGAAACCATTTTTAAACAAAGAATTTTATAATTTTGAAACCATTTAGAACCAAAGTATTTTATAATTTTGAAACCATTTCGAAACCATTTAGAACCCAAGTATTTCATAATTTTAAACCATTTAGAACCCAAGTATTTCATAATTTTAAACCATTTTGAACCAAAGTATTTTATAATTTTTAAACCATTAAGAACCAAAGTATTTTATAATTTTGAAACCATTTTGAACCAAAGTATTTTATACTTCTGAAACTGTTTTTGCCAAATCAATGCAATTATAGTTTTTAAACCATTTTTACCAAATCGATGCATTTTTAAAGTTTTGAAACCAAGGTGTTTCTACAAGTTTCAACTTCTTTTTTAAACTTAAAAGTTTACCCCTTTTATACTTCTAAATCCATTTTTTACCAATGACTTTTGAAACCAATTTGCATCACTACATTTAATTCTAAAAAAAAATTTGAACCAATGTTGTTTTTGTAACCAAGTACTTTAACTTTTTAAACCACCTTTCACCAAAGCATTTCACACTTTTGAAACCATTTTTCACCAATATATTTTAAAACCATTTTGCAATTATGCATATTGTATACATGTGAAACCATTTTGCACCAATGTAATATCTTTTTGAAATTTTTTCAAAGATGCATTTTCACATTTTGAAACGATTTTAAAACAATGCTATACTTGTGAAACCATTTATAACTATTTTTCATCAAGCATTTCACATTTTTGAAACCATTTTTCACCAATAAATTTCAAACCCAATTTCCACTAATACATAATCTTGTAAACGTGAAACCATTTTACAAAAATGTATCTCACTTTGGAAACTATTTTCCTTATGCATGTTTACAATTTTGAAATCATTTTGCACCAATAGTACTTTTGAAACCATTTTGCATCAATGCATTTTTACATCTTTGACAGTAGTTTTCACTAGTTTATTTCAACTTTGTAAACTACCTTTAACTAAAGCATTTCACACTTTTGAAACCATTTTCCACTAATACATATTTTCAACCTTTGAAACCATTTCACTAATAATACATATCTTGTATCTTTGAAACCATTTTGCACTAATGCACTTTTATCATTTTGTACCAATATATTTTAACTTTATAAACTACCTTTCACTAAAGTATTTAACATTTTTGAAACCATTTTTTAATAATACATATCTTGAAACTTTGAAACCATTTTCACTAATAATACATATCTTGTACCTTTGAAACCATTTCACTAATAATACATATCTTGTATCTTTGAAACTATTTCACTAATAATACATATCTAATCTTGTATCTTTGAAACCATTTTGCACAAATGCACTTTTACCTTTTTTTACCAATATATTTTAACTTTTTAAACTACCTTTCACCAAAGCATTTAACACTTTTGAAACCATTTTTGAATAATACATATCTTGAACCTTTGAAACCATTTTCACTAATAATACATATCTTGTATCTTTGAAACCATTTTGCACCAATGCACTTTTATCATTTTATACCAATATATTTTAACTTTTTAAACTACTTTCACCAAAGCATTTAACATTTTTGAAACCATTTTTAAATAATACATATCTTGAACCTTTGAAACCATTTTCACTAATAATACATATCTTGTACCTTTGAAACCATTTCACTAATAATACATATCTTGTACCTTTGAAACCATTTCACTAATAATACATATCTTGTATCTTTGAAACCATTTCACTAATAATACATATCTAATCTTGTATCTTTGAAACCATTTTCACTAATAATACATATCCTGTACCTTTGAAACCATTTCACTAATAATACATATCTTGTACCTTTGAAACCATTTCAATAATAATACATATCTTGTATTTTGAAACCATTTCACTAATAATGCATATCTAATCTTGTATCTTTGAAACCATTTTGCACCAATGCACTTTTATCATTTTTTACCAATATATTTTATCTTTTTAAACTACCTTTCACTAAAGTATTTCACACTTTTAAAACCATTTTCGAATAATACATATCTTGTACCTTTTTAAACCATTTTAAATATTACAAATTGTGTACCTTTTGAAACCATTTTTCCACCAATGTATTTCACATTTAAAACTATGCTCCCTATGCATTTTCACACTTCTGAAACCATTTTGCACCTATGCATTTCAAACCCTTTCTCCCCAATGATGCAGTCCTTCCGCTCTTATGTATCTACCAAATCACAAACTATCTGAATTTCTCTCCAGACACAAACATTCACCATCATTTCAGCATTTCCTCAACAAAAAACTATTTACATCTACATCCAAAATTGGATCCCAAACATGCCTCATCTTTGAATCAGGATTCACAATTTCCTCCAATGTTTGCAGTGCCCTAAGACCATACACTACTAAATTCCCACAGGCCCTTATATTTTCTATTTTATTTACAACATGCCAGAAGTGCTTCATTACATTACAGAATATTTAAATAAAAAAAAAACACAATTAATTGTTTAATACTTCAAAAAAAAATTTGGTAGTCATGGGAACCCTGCATCTCTGTCAGTTGCCAAGACAACAGCTAGGGCAGCTCTTAAATTTTCATATTAGTTGGACTTGCCTTTCCTGCAGTTTTGCCATTGGTTGCAGCAACCGTGCATTGCGCAAAATGTAAAATAATAATAAGGTGAGAGGCATATAGTTAAAGCAGTATATAGTTAAGGAGCTCTAGCTAATGGCCCTAACATGAAAATGGGCATTAAAGGCCAGGTGGGTGGAAATGGGCTCAAAATTCAAGACTCAATTTGCTAGAAAAACGTGTTAATAGCCGAATGCAGGACATGAAAGCAGGCATAAATAAAAAATAGCTACTTTTGGAAATAAAAAGATCCACTTGAAAAGCCATTTTAGAGAACCTTCCAGTTTATAGTTAAAATGCTAATTTGCACTTGAAGAGTAAGTAATGACCAGGATAAAGGTGAGAAGAACACACGCTAGAAAGTAGCAGGACTGCAGGGGAGGTCCTCAAAAACTATGAAAATATCTGAAAATTTTTTTTAAATTTTGAGTTTCAAATTTTGTATATAAGAGATAAAAAATTTTGTAACAAATTGTTCAAAAAATTTGTAACAAATTGTTAAAAAATTTTGTAAAATATAGTTTAAAAAATTTTGTAAAGTATAGTTTAAAAAATTTTGTAAAGTATAGTTTAAAAAATTTTGTAAAGTATAGTTTAAAAAATTGTAAAATATAGTTTCACAATTTTGTAAAAGAAATAGTTGAAAAATTTTGTGAAAAATAGTTGAAAAATTTTGTGAAAAATTATTGAAAAATTTTGTGAAAAATAGTTCAAAAATTTTGAAAAAAATAGTTTACAAATTTTGTAAAAAATAGTTAACAAAGTTTGTAAAAAATAATTTACAAATTTTTTGTGAAAAAAAATTTAGAAATTTTTGTGAAAAATAGTTTAGAAATTTTGTAAAAAAAATTGTTAAACAATTTGTGAAAATAGTTTAAAAATTAGGGAAAAAATTGCTAAATTTGTGAAAATAGTTTAAACATTTTAGAAAAAATAGCTAAATTTTTTTTTACAAATAGTTAAAAACTTTTGTAACAAATAGTAATAAACTTTAATAAAACTAGTTAAAAATTTGTTTAAAAAAATAGTTCAAATAATTTTGACAAACAAAATAGTTACACATTTTTTTGAACAAAATAGTTACCATTTTTTTTGACAAAATAGTTTAAAAAACTGTCAAAAATAATAAAAACATTTGTAAAAAATAGTTTAAACAACTTTGTAAAAATACTTAACAAATTCTGTCAAAATAGATAAAAAATTTGTAAAAAATAGTTAAAAATTTTCTCAGAAAAATGTTACACAATTTAAAAAAAAAAGTTAAAATTTTTTTTTTAAAAAAAGTTTGAAAAACTTTGTAAAAATACTTAACAAATTCTGTAAAAGATAGTTAACAAATTCTTTACAAAATAGTTACAAAATTTTTTTTAAAATGAGTTACTAAATTTTATAAATAGTTTAGATAGTATATGAAAAGTATCCATGTCACATGAACACCCATTAGGCCTAACATTACTTGTATCATGTACACCATTTGCATTAACAACAACATGAGCACATCTGCAATAAAATAGGCACAATAAATGACCAGCGAGGTAGCAATGAATTTTCACACAGCAGCAGAAACAGCATTAAAGTGGCACCTCTGGGTCCCCCAAACTCCATTTGGATCCACTCATTCTTCGAGTTTATCCAATTACAAGTGGTGCAATTACCGTTGTCGACATTCATCACTCGACTCATCAACATCATATTTGAAGGTTCGTTCGGCACATCTAAGGAGCTTAGGGGATATGTTTTAAGAAAGGTAAAAAAGAAAGCCCATTCCACTTACAGAGATTTATTGGAAAAATCAGTCAATAAATTAACCACAGCTTATCTCATTTTTAGTTAATAAATCATAAAATCTAGTTTCTGTAAAACACCATGATTTCATGAAAAATACTGCCCTGTGATGGCATATATTTTTGACACCAAAAATATGTCAATCATGTTAAACATGTGAATCATTCATACAATGCTTAAGGGGGCTGTCCACACTTTTAAAAAATGCATGCTCCTATTCGAATCTCCATGTTAATTACCGGTACAAATTAATCGATAATGGCTAAACATAAATTGACGGGGTTTTATTTTTTATGAAGGACAATTA
>JAQIXP010002029.1:0-16263 GCA_034700285.1 Proteroiulus fuscus | reverse complement strand
ATCTCTTACCAAATCTCTCTTACTGGATCTCCTGGCCAAAAATCAAGGTGAATTTAACATAATTCATAAAATTTCAAATTATCATTTAAATGTCAAAAACAAAGAGGCAAAGAGTTTATCCAGCTGTTCAACTGTTTTCAAACTGAGTATCTGCTGCACTTACTTTCCTCAACCCAGGTGTTCAGCAGTATACTAATGCATCAACATTTTATTAAACTGGTGAATGATACATTCGATATTTTGAATTCTAGAATACCAGTAAAGGATGGAAATGATATGGCAAATGTAAAGACCATCAAGATGGGATACTAAGAGAATTCTATAGAGAATGTGAGCACATGCGAGTGGGATAATCGAAAAGTCTTTATCCATTTCAAAAAGGCTTTATGCATTCCATTAGGTCACTCTTCGGTATGTACTCAGATTTTAAAGAAAAAATTCAATTTGAAGTACATACTGACCAGTCACCTTAATCAGGATGTTTTAGAATTTTTTTCCCCGTGATTCGAGGTATGGGTGGGTCATATGATCACCCACTTCCTTCAGAGTTTAAGAACAGACTGCGCTTTATTCTTGTTGGGAAAAATGTTGACTGCATTAAAGTAGCATCATCTGCACCTGTAGCTGAGGTTCAAGGCATTGAATTTATTACTGCAGGGGCGCTTAGTAGCATTACTAATTCATTGGAAATGGAAGATTTGGACAATGAGGCAGATTTTGCATCACCTGAAATAGAAATTCTGATTTCTGGAGAGGGTAGTACTTCCTTACAGGTTCAGTCTGTCCCTCAGGATTAGTCTGCTTCTAGCAGTGTACTAGATGTGTCTGTAGAAGCTTTTTGGTATTTAGCTGAATATTTAGCATTTCGAGGGAGAAAGTATGATCGCTCCTTAGGCAATCCGACAGGTCAAATGTTGCTATTGGATACGAGTTCAAGTTTACAGTTTGTTGGTTGGATTAAAATTTTGTCCAAAGGAGGGCTTTTGGTTCCATTAGATGAATGGGTAAATACAGTCAGTCAGTTTGAGTTATTTACTTTATTTCATGGAGAAAATTTATCTAAAGAATCTAGAGTAATAGCCAGTTTGTGCACCATAATAGGTAATAAATTTCCAAATATCAACAAACATGTCATTTGAATGTTTGTAAGAATGCGCACGTTCATACGAACTAAGCACTTGAATAAAAAAACTTAAGGATGAGGCAGTTCAGAAAGCACAAATGAAAAAAAATCGTAAATACTGTGCAGCACCCAGTTCTGTCCAGCAAAATGACAGATGGGTGGCTAAAAACTACCTATTGCTTAGTGACAGCAATAAAGTATAGCCCCTATAGCAGAAAAAACATTTAATTGTACTTCATTTGTTGTCATATTTTGTATACTAAGAAGTAAATAAATCACATTTCTTATGCAAAATTCTAATTAATTTGTTAAGACATATATAAATAGATACAGTGGTTACACATAAAGAATACATTGTAAATATATTATTTCATATTAATTATATACATATATAAGTATATTTTCAATAATACCTGAATATTTCAATATTTAAAGTATTTTAAATATTTTTACTTTTGGACTTTATTCTTTTAAATTGATAATATATATATCAAATCGATGGCTTAAATTAGAAGTGGTGAATTTGCCTTGTTATCAAATAGAATATTCACCACTTTTAAATTAAGCCATCGAAATAATATATTTCATATGCATTCTGAATGCATTTGTGTTACCCACCATTTTGCATGCTCCCAATATGACGTAGGCAGAAATTCCTCCAATCACAGTTTTGCCATAGCGAAGGTTCTACCTAATTTCTTATTTATATACCTTGCAAATACTGCCCTGCTGCTGTAAGAGTGAAAGGATATTCATGTTTAAATATCACTTGTGACTCTGTTACTGATATTCAAAATATGCAGGAGAAAGTAGAATTTGATGTCACAGATAATGTCCTTCAGCACTGCAAAGTTCCATTCACAAGTATGACACCTGAAACTCCAATGTCAGCTTATTTATTTGATCCTACAGAATCCAAAGTGTGAGCAACCTTTGTTACTTGAACTTTTTCTTCTCAATAAAAAAATCCCACATTGTTTCAAATGCAGAATTAAACAGTCATGACATATGTGAGTGCATAATTTTAACACTTCTGATTTCAGCAAAATATTCCTTATAATTAAAAAAAATTGGTTCACCTATTTAAAATAATTGTCAGTACTGTCTAGACTTTTCTATGTTTGGTACATAACAGGTCATTCTTTTGCAAGGGGCTACAGACAACATCTGTTGTTTTTCCACCTGGGCAGTTACTACTCAACATTAGATGATCACATGATAGAATAAGTACTAACAATAATGTCACATGATAGAATAAGTACTAACAATAATGTCACATGATAGAATAAGTACTAACAATAATGTGTGTACACACATGCTTGGGATCACAGAACTCCTGGAGGATACACCACTAGATGTCATACTCAACTCAATTCCTGTCAAACTGATAATTCCAAGGAATAAATATGTTGTGTATAGCACATTATTAAGTTTACTAACAACAGCATTAACAGTTCCAAACAGCAAAATGTTCAATTCCCTAGTGACAGGGCATGTTTTTCACCTTACAATGCACAAAGTTTGCTGGGGCACTTAAATCAGCATTGTGATTGCATGTATTGACATTCAATTTTTAAGTGAATGTTCCCTGTCTTTATCCCATGTGGTTTCCTTTCCTCCATAAATAAAATTTCTACATATGTAAGTAACACCACCCACATATGTACAATTGCCATAGGTAGCAATTTTTATAGAAAATGGAAACAAATAAAACACATAGAATAAACATAATTATGTTACCAAACATAATTTTTGTTCTGCATTATAGTTGGTTTTACTATTCAAACCAACTATAGAACATGACTTAACACTTAGTTAAGCCTTGTTTGCACGTCCACCTAAGTGTCATCTCACTCTAGAAAAAATGAGGGACAGGGACAGACAGATAAGTGGTAATGTAAACACGGCTCTCTTAACTAAGAGACTATCCCAAGAAACTTGGTCACACTGCAAAAAAAAGCATGTGCTATTCTTAAATTTCTAATGGAGGAATTATCTAAAAAATCACAAGGCAAAAAGCCAAGACAAAAATAAATGTTCAGACAACTGGACTAGGGCAGAAATATTTTCTTTAATTGATATTTGGAGTAATAAGTATGTGCAACTTCATAGCATGGGAGTTTTAAATATTTAATCATTTTTTTCTACATTTTCCAATTTGAGCTATTTTCTAGCAGATGTAAGTGAAACACTCCTACTAGATGTTAATGAGAATGGTTTTTTGGTGGCAAGTAATGCTGCTGGTACTGTGCCCACATAACACAACAATGATCAAGAAGAAAGTATTGATAGTAAGCTTTTGAGCATTAATAAAATTACCATAATATATTCTAAAATTAATTTTCTTTTATAAATAATGCATTCTGATACTTAGGCTTGTCAAGCATTCCTAGTATGCCACTGTTCTCAAAAGCACACCCGATATCAGGGTGCTCCAGAAGTGCACAGAACAGAAGGTGAAAAGCTGATTCTGCTCTGTCGTTACAACGTGAAATGCTGGATTTCCTAAAGGAAACAAGAGCAGAAGACAGCAAGCTTCTAGCAGCTCAAATTAAAGACCAAGCTTTAATGTCCAATTTTGGAAAAAATGTGTAGTACACTAGCTCAAGCTACACAACATATGTTGGCCCAACCACATGCATATCCAGCACAAAATCCATTCTGGCCTGGACAATTATCATTGTGTAATAATTCTACACCCTCGACCAGCAGCTGTGAAAAATGATTTCTGCATTATACCAAAAATGATGCCAAAGAATACTCAAGAAGTGCAATAATTCTAAAATAAAACGTTTTATTCAGAATATATAATCCCATGGCTGTGGTCTCATCATAAATTCATGCATTATGGCATTTCTTATGGTGTCAGGTTCCTCAGGGTCAATTAGATTATCAAAAACAAAATCTTCTGGCTGATGCAATGCACTTTCTTAAACTACTGCCTTGTAATGCTATTTTTGATTGAAGTACATACCATGAGTTTCACACATGTTATGTAAAGCCATTGCTGCATGAATTATAGAATTGACAGTGTCAATGCAGACTTCAATTCTTTTCAGTTTGCCTCCATTGACCCTTTATTCTACCAAAGGCATTCTCAATTACTCTCCTTGCATGACTCAGCCTTTTATTAAGTTGTCTGCATTTCATTCAAAATTTTGCGATAAATGAAAGGTTTCATAAGCCAAGCTTCAAGACCATATCCACTGTCGCCTAACACAATAAATGGAATTATTACGTTCTGCATAACAACATTATTGCTTGCTGGTGAAAGATTTCGATTCATTAATAAATTATAGATTTAGGATGTTTAGAAAATTGCAGTCAGCAGCCTTTACAGGAAATCCACTTCTTACATAAGTAATTATTCCTTTTGCATCATGCAGAGCAACAGAGGATATTAAGTAATATCCTAATTTTAAAAAAAATATTACAATTTGTTATACCAGCAGTTATGAAAGTCACTTTCTATGAACAGTAAATAGGTTCTAACTTAGTTAATTTATTTTTATTAGCTTTGAGTATCACCCTTATAATTGTAATAATCAGTAGCATCTTCTCTAGGTGGACTGACAGGAAAAAAGCAACCATCAAAAGCAGCAACTGCCATAAAGAATTGCCATAGTTGTTCAAAATTTATTGGCTTTCTCCTTTAATTGGGCCACAGTTGCAGGCCATTTTATATACTGTGGCACGAATATATTATTCACAACAGAAATGAATTCATGAAAGCATTCATAAACTGTAGTTTTGTCAACACCAAACAAAGCAGCAATTTCCTTATATTCAGAGCATGAACTTAGTGTTTAGACCGATAGCTACTCGTTTTTCTAATATAATTGCACAGCGCATAACTGTGTTTCTTTTTCTCATTTCTGCATCTAACATACTTACAATCGTGGTGAACAATAAATAATTCACTCGAAAAAATGAAATGAAATCCACTTCACTGAGCTCAGGCATAAAAAAATCATACTAAACTGTCTGATGGGCTTTAAACCACAAGTTAAACCACAGTGAGTCTGGAAATAGCAATTAAGCAATCCAAAAGTTGTTTTTGATTTTCAATATACTAAAAAAATGGTAACAACATTATCTTGCCTTTCCTCCAAGTTACTCTGCAACAGCTGTAAGAATTGTGGTCTTCTGTTCAGAATTTGTTTTTGAATATTTAAGATATTCAAACTATTTTTAAACCAATAAGTTAAGTGCATTTGCCAGCTGCATAAAGCACACCATAAGAAATAATTGGTATTCATTTGGATTCATTTGTGGAAAAACATGATCAATCAGTAAGTTCAGTCAGTAAGATCAATTATTAGGAAATCATTTTTAGCATACCATTTAGAGTGTTTAGAAGCAGATGATTTGATAGAATTAATATAACACTTTAGCCAACTTCCATACTTAAGTGTGATGTGTGAACAGTGCTCACCTAAGTCAGTTTCCCCTACATAAGTTGCTCACTTTCATAAGTGAATATTAAGGTGAACATGTGAACAAGGTTAAAAGGAATGAGCCAGATATCCATGGATCAGTAGCATGTTAGTAAGTAATGGTGATGGTATAAAGACATTATAAGTATTTAATCGTCATACAAATAATCTATAACTATATTTAAATAGTTAGTTCAGCTTTTTCCTTTGCATTATTTTTGTATCAAACAGTTCACTTTCTGAGATGTTGCATGCAGTCAATGCTGTTTTAAGAAATGATTTAAGCTTAACTAACTGTTTGACATTTCCTTAAGGGTATTATCTAGGAGGAGCAATAGCAGAAAGATATAGCCATTATGTTTCTTACCTTCATCGCAGAGATGGAGAATGGCAAAAAGCTGATGACCTAAGCAACAAAGTTGAGCCACAAATTAAACCTGGGATGATAATTTCACTTAGAATGCTGCTGTATTAATGTTAGGGAAGTATCTACCGTAAAACCGTAAAGTAACACTGAAACCAAATGAAGGTATTCGAATGGTTTCCGAAAGAATACGAAAACTAAATGAAAAAGTTTAAAGTTGTCATATCTTCGGAATCAAGGGTCATCACAGGATAAGAATTACACCTGGGAAAATCCCTAATAGCCAGGAACATGGTAAACACTATTTAAATTCTTAACAGAATAGGGCCTAGCCAAAAGAAGGGTAGAAGTATTTCAAGGGGTTGGGACGGATGAATAACCCCCCCCCCCAAAACTAGGGGATGCCAAAAGCTGAAAATCAAACCTAAGGAAGTTAAATCTTCCTCCCAAAAATAAAGTTAAAAGGGCAATGTTAGACGCCATTATGGTGTTAGATGAACCGTGAAGCGATCGAGGGTGGACGTGAAGCGAGAAAGCAAGACCCAATGGGAGTGCGCTCAGGGATTCAGAGATGATGCAAGTGTGAGGAAAGAGTGAAATATCTATACCTGAATGAAGAGAGAAGTGGGTGGAAGTCCCAGGTCCAGGCCTATGGTGTGGTTTTGTGGTGGAAAGTGCTAAGTGTCATCATCACAGTATAGGAAACAAGGAGAATTACAGCAATGCATCTAGGCACAGTTAAACAGAATTATTTTAGTACAAATTATCTAGAGGCTAGCCATTACCCAAACCCAAAATGTAATGAAGTATGTCGTCCAGGAAAAGTATGGTCAATAACTAATAATTAAAAGATAAGGTCAAGATCAAAAAATGTGTCCACTTAATGAAATCTTTAGACTTAGAAAGTACAAATCTCATTCTTAAATATAGTAAACGTTCCTCAAATTAAAAGGATTACTTGTTGAGAAAAGAAAACAAAAATCCAATACATCTCCTAGGGAAAAAAGCTACCTCAGTAGGGAGGTTGCGAATTTTTGCTCGAAATAATCTAGTAAACAAAAACTTACAATATGTCATATACTGTCTGTTGTTTTCATTTCACCCAAACTCAGTGCATTTTACACGAAATAAGTAGAACATTTTGTTAGGGAAAAAATGGTTTTACAGAATTAACAGTCTTACCAGTGATAGGGATTATAATCCTAACTTCCCCATTAACATCCACCAATTTCTCCCTAGGTACCTGAAATTCAATTTTGATAACTCCATGCATACCACATTTTGAAGTTTGTAAGTAAAGTATGTAATAGTTTGTGTATTGTTGTTTGTAATAAATATCTTAAGCATTTGAATAAAATGATACATGTAATAGTTTGAATGTAATGCAATGTTATGCTCTTTATAATTGGTGTGTATGCAAATACATATGAATAAAATAAAGTATGTCATAGTTTGTAATGAAAATTCAAGAAAGGCAGAGAAAGCCTATCAGCTGGAGAACTGCTGCCACAAGTTGAAGTTTTTTTCCTTAAAAAAGTCAAGACTTTCCCTTTTAGGTAGCTATGTTACCTGTGTTGATTTTTTGCTAAAATGAATAATTTTAATATCACTCACCTGAATTGTAGAAGTTTTGATTTTCCATAGACTGCCATGCTAAATAAATGCACTTTATTAATTTTTAAATATTCTTGTGCGCTTTTGCCCCCTAAAAAAATGGTATTACGAGAAAGTAGATGGTAATATCTACCAAATAATACCTTTTTAATTAAAATTGCATAAAATTTATTTAGCCTAAACGTAATTTTTTTTTACAGAAATTATGGTTATCGTCGATGAAATTGTAGTTTATCAACCAGTTAAGAAAAAATATAAACCTCCTTCCCCCCACCCTTTAAAAAATCCTGGATCCGTCACTGTAGGGTCCATTAGTATCAAGTTATTTTTAATTTTTTTTTACAGAAAAGATGGTGACTGTTGGAGAATACATAGTGTTTGCGCCAAAAAAGCAGAAGGGTGTTAGGTCGTCGAAAATTTTTCTGTACCTTATTATTTCTGTAATTTTGCTTACGTAACATTGTACCTATTTAACGTTTGCCATTAGCCTGGTATATAAGTTTTGCCTTTAATTAAAAGTGAAATTTAAATTTATGGTTTCAATAATCTTTTATTTGCTTAGAATTATCTGTGTTTTTTAGCTCTAAATTGTATACACCAAATTGTCCTTTTTTGCTCCGAATTGTCCGCGCCAAATTGTCCACGCCAAATTGCTCTAGAACCATGCTGATCATAAATTACTGAATTGAATTGAATCCAGTTGCTTAATATAATTCCTATAATAATTGTCTTACATGTAGATGGTAATCACATTCAGATACATTCAGACTGTGTGGATGTTACAAATGAGGTTGACATATGTGAGATCATTCTAAATATAGCTGCTGTATGCTTAATACTGAGCATGAATGACAAAAACAATGAAACACAAGGAACTAGGGATAATGAAACCACAGGCCTACAAAGTCAAATCACTGTGAATGAGGATGTTGCTGAATGGTCAGACAAAGCATGCAAATGTTTGATTTGGTTGTATAAGGATCACTGCCTGAAACTTAAAAATAGCAAAATTAAAAACAAAACAACCATATTTACCAAACTTGCTAAGGAAATGACAAAATTAGGCTTAAAATTTACTAGAGAGCGGGTGTGGAACAAATGGAAAACCTTCGAAAGAGCATACAAAAGTAATATGGACAACAACAACAAAACTGGCCAGGCTTGCAAGACATGTCCATATGAACGGTATGTAACCATTGATATACATACAGTAGCATAGTGGCTAACTTTTCCATTTATGTTTACCAGTGAACTGACAGATATATTCAAAGACAAGAGAAATGTAATTCTTGAAATTACATTAGGAGTTTCAACTGTAACAACCAGTTGATCCCAGCAATACATCACATATGACTGCCAGGTATTATATGATAACCTATTTAATGAAGCTACTGACACATATTTATGTTTGATTATGTACATGCACACAACAATGATAGCAATTATAAAGCAAGTGAGGCAAGTTCTTTGACTTCAGTAACAAACATGTCCCCAGCCCACTCAGTTACTCCTAGATGTGTAGCCAAGGGTCCTACAGCAATTGAGCAATTGTTTGTTGAATTTAAGGAAGAAAGGGAAGCCCACCTGAATGTGCTCAGAGAAATGAAGAAATTCAAAACAAGAAACTGGAAGTATTACAAAAATTTCTTGACAAAAATGCAATGAATAAATGCAATAAAATTATCTTTGAAGTGATATTGTATTTGTATTTTTCAAACATGATTTATACATAATCAATGTGATGAGGAACATCAGTTCTACTGCTAAATTCAATACCTGATTACAAGGGCATTTATTAATCAAGCAAATGCATTGTATATACTTCCATCGAAAGCAAATGACGTTTGTCTTTTGCTGCTGGTGGTTCCTGCCTGTTTCACATCTTACCGTCAGTAACCACATCTTGTCCATTTCCAAATAACTTGAACTCTAAGTAAGATTCTGAACATAAATTGTGTAGAACACAGCATGCTTGGATTAAATGGCATACACAGGGTATGCCTCTTGAGTTTTGTGATAGTTGTCTAAATCTTTGCTTGAGAATTCTGAATGTGTGTTCTACACAAACCCTTGTGGAGCTGTGAATTTTATTGAACATCTTTTATCTTCTATTAAGATGTCCATTGTCCTTATAAGGTTTCATGAAGTATACGGATAATGTATATGCACTGTCAACTA
Organism: Proteroiulus fuscus; assembly: GCA_034700285.1. Classification (NCBI taxonomy): domain Eukaryota; kingdom Metazoa; phylum Arthropoda; class Diplopoda; order Julida; family Blaniulidae; genus Proteroiulus; species Proteroiulus fuscus. The sequence continues at coordinate 6,548 of JAQIXP010002029.1, read as the reverse complement.
GGATATGGAACTCTGTAAAAAAACAGAGAAGCAGAATATAATAATCATATCAATAATAGATGTACTTGTGAATATTTGTGCAACTATAATATTTATTCCTAGAGTAATGTATGTCTAACCTTTCGGAAGGGATTCCAGAGATGGCAAAATAGGGGCATTTTGATACACACGTGCATCATGAACGCTCCCAGGATAGCCTATAAAAATGTCTAGAAACTCCCGTGAACTATCAAATATGCCTTGCATTTGTATGGAATAATCTCCTTTGCAATCAATATAGGAGTCAGAATCTTTCGATGGTTTGTCAATGACCACATGTATTCCATCCACACATCCTAAAAACATACAACAGCATATCATAGCATATAAAGGGAGAAAATAGTGAAACGCCCATAGCCTTCTACAGAACATTTGAAAAAACAATTTTTTAACACCAGATGTCACTTGTGTTGACTCAAGCTCTAACAATACAAGGCTATACACAAATATGCTTATCTCATTCAACATACTAAGGCATATAATATACTCATTTTCAACTTCATTTTAACTTAGTTTGTATATTTCTTTTTTGATTTATTGGTTTTGGCTTTTTATTTGCAAAATACCGTAAAAAATTGCGGAAGAAATGTAATTTAAGGTGGGATTTCACTAATGTTAAACACCCATAGAGATTAAATTTCAGAATTATTTTTTCAACTAAAGGTATTAGAAAATAAGCAAAACTAACAAAACATAGAAAATAATAAATAATATCTAGGACACCACAAAAGCCCATTTTCCAAATAGGCTTAATTATTAATTTTTTTTAAATATAGGGCCTATAAATGCATGAAAATGACACTGAGAAGCTCGAAAATCGTGCGTTGCAATGTTCCTAAAATTAATAAATAAATACAAATAGTAGAGAAATATTAAAAATGCCGAAAATTTATTCTCCTACCAAGCCTGTTTATTCATATTTCTGCAAAAATAATGTTGGGGTTTTTTACATTTTTTGGAGAGGTTACCAGATTATATTTTATTTATTGTGTTAATATTTTCTTTTATTGATAAGTTGGGAATATGTGGGACTTATAGATATTAGAATTCACTAAATTCCTGTAATTTTTTTCTTTCTACTACCTTTGGTTAAGAAATGAGTGTTCCCAAATTAATATGGGCGATTAACTTTAGTAAATCCCCCTTTCCCCCCTCTCTAAAGTTACGTTAAATGTCTATGAAAAGAAACCATAAATAATTTGTTCCGTTTTTGTGTGGAATACATGTTTTCTTTCCTACAGTTTTTCAACATTTTTATACAGCTGGTATTTGTGTAATTTTTGTGCATATTTTCCTCAGTTTTTCTATGTCACTAGAATGTAGAAAAATGCAGAAACACTGTAGAAAAATTCCCAGAAATATTGTATAAAAGCTGTAGGCAAAAACATGTATGTTTTCTACACAAAAAGTACACCAATTTTGTAGGTTTTTCTTTCATAAACGTTCATGAACATTGGTTAAACTTCAGTTTTTCTGCAGTTTAAGACTGCAAATTAACTGCAGAAGACGTAGAATCTTTGAATGTTATTGTTTATTAATGGCTTTTAAAAGTAAACAAATTTAATATTGTGAGGGAGTAACTTTTTCGTTTGGTGTCGGTCGGTATTCGATGTGTGGGGGTCGCGCACCCACCGCCTACTCAGATCCGGGAAATCAATAGAATCGAAGCGCTTGTAGAAGATTAAACAAAACTATTTTAATTCTACCGGAATTGGTACAAACAGTGTACCGCACTTCATTCCTTTTCACGGACGGAGGTTGGAGCAGAGCTCCCGCTGGCCGGTGCCGTGGTCATTTTCAGACAAGACCATTTGCTGGGCAAAACAAACAATGGGAAAGGAATGCAGGGATGGCTGCTCATTTGCATAATTGGCATGCAAATGAGAGCCTGGGGGAAGGTCAAACCTCACAATATTTATTAAAGTAATACTCATTAAATGCATAGACTATTAGTTTTAGATACCGTAGTACAGTATGGCAAAAGCATTGCATTTGCATTGATTATGACCAGCTGTAGAGCTGGAGTCTACAGTGGATCCCTCAGCTGGCCTAAATATGCAACATGCCTTCGTTTCAATACTTGTCCCCTTTATATGCTATGAGCATATTAATCCAATTTGCATACAACATGTACTATGAACATACCTATAACACCAGGAAACTTTGTCCTGTAGAATTCACGTGTGCATTGTGTATACTCCTCTGTTCCAGGCCATTTAATAACGTCAACTGCCAATTCACCGATGCACTTAAAAACATTGCTTACTATGCAATAGTGTGTATATGAATATATCAAAACGATCTGCTACATCACAGAATGATGGTGTCTGATGACCAGCATATCATAGGAATAACAACAGTTGCTTGTCTAGAGTAATAGCTTTTTGCCCTCCACCTGTATTTAATATTAGACCTGCCTTGGCAAAGTGTAATGTTAATCATAAAAATGCATTAGTATTACCTTGAATTGTAACTCTTTTGACCCAGTGAATGTTGGCACATTGGTCCAGAAGTTCACCAAACAGCCTTCGAGGCACTCAAAAGTGCATGACGAATTCACGGTTACTGTATTCCTCAACAATACTTTTGGAATAGTACTTTATGCAAACCCTTGATTGCTTAGTTTGTATGTTATCCAATGCTAATTCCATATAATGATTGTCTTCATTGTCACTCTCAGATTCTTCACTATCAAGTATGTCCATAGGTATTGACAAATAACAATACTTGTGTGTAACCGCCATTTTTGAATTTTGTTTTTTTGGTGGCAACTACCTGCTTGCACAGTGCTGCAATATACTTAAACTCCACCTACTTCCTGTGTGAACTCGTCTAACACTGCTTTGTCCTCAGTGCAGGCCAAACAAACAGACCTTATGCTTCAAGGCAGAATAGGCAGCTGATGACTACACAAGCAAGATGTTAAAGAAGCTCAGGAATGAAGTGCCGAGCAGTAGTCGAGGAAAATCACAGTATTGTGAACAGCCTGCTCTACACCTTAGCGAGGGATGATGAGTGCTGGAGTTTCCCAAAACTTTAAGAGAGCAGATATTATAAATTAGTCATGATTCAGAAGTAAATTGTCATTTAGGGACAGGGAAAACGTTGGCCCATATCAGGACATTCTACTAGCCAGGGATGACAAAGGACATTGAACCCTATGTCCAGGCATGTGAGAATTACCAATGGAAGTAGCTGTGGAGTGGCAAGTGAGCTGGGTTGTTGCAACCTATTGTACCGGAGGGGCCCCTTGCAAGTCACTGGGGGCTGGATTTTATCGGTCCATTGCCAAGAGGCACAAATAGTTAAGCTTATACTGATTGTGGTCGATTACATCACAAGATTTTTGGTGGTTAAGGCAGAGCAGAAAGTAGATGGACGAGCATTCCAAAAGCTCTTTTTCAAAGAGGTGATCTTTAGTTTTGGGTGGATTCATGCACTGACGACCGATCAGGGTATGCCATTTAAATCAAGGGTATCACAGGAGTTTTGTCAATAGTACAAAACATCAAGGATATGGGTTGGCGGAGAGCCAGCAAAATGCTCAAGGCAATAGTGCCTACAATACAGGTGCACAGGCATCAATGGGTTACACTCCATTCTTCCAGATGCATGGGTTCCATGTTATGACCACATTCGAGTGTTGCCCTCTCCCTTGTTGTTAGCAAGTGATTCACTGGTAGAAGGGGTCCAAATGAGAGCAATGAACAGGCTCATGGAGAGCCAGAAAAGACAGAAAAAGGCCTATGAATGTACTCATAGGATCTTCAGTATGACATCAACGACCTGGTGCTGGTTAAAGATTTGGCATCTGTCAAGAATTTGATGACAAAGCTGTGACCACCATACAAAGGCCCAGCTAAGGTGATTGGAATCAGTACAAAAACATTGAATAGGGTAAAGCGACATCAATCTGTGACTCGGTGGATAAGCAAAGAAGCTTGGAAATTGATGAAAACAGGCAACATGTTAGATTGCTTCTTAAGGCAACACGCTACCTAGCCAGGCAAGGGCAAGCATTCAGAGGTGACAATAGAATTTGTTGATTATGACAACAGAGGCAATTTTCTTGAGCTCATTCATGATTTTGCTGAAGACAACCCTAAACTTGTAGACAGAATAAAACAGCAGTATGGCCATTATACATCTCCACAATATCAGAATGACCTTATCCATGCACTTGCTACCTGTGTCAGGGAAAATGTCATAAGCAGAATTAAAAGATATTTTGCAATCATAGTGGATGAAGCATAGGACAGATCAAACAAGGAGGAACAATGTTTTGTCATCAGATACACAAAATCAGGATCTATACATGAGAATGTCATTGGATCTTACCACATGAAGCAACTGGATGCAAAGAACTTGGCAGACAAAATCAATTGGATAGTAATTAGTAAGTGTGGACTAGACTGGTCTAAATATGTGGCACAATGATATGACGGAGCATCTGTGATGAGTGAGAAGTTTTCTGGTTTTCAGACACGAATTAGGGAAAAGGCTTTGTACATTCACTGTCATGCCCACAGACTGAACCTAACCCTAACAGCAACACTACTCAGTTTTTTAGCATGACAAGAAATTTATGTCTTCTTGACTAGAAGCTCACCTAGGCATGACGTTTTTGTCAGAATATAACAAGAACTGGAACGGCTCGTGGATACTCGGTGGTGTTATTGGTACACTTCTGTTCGAAAAGTACTTTTGAGATATGCTGCAATTGAGAAGACTGCATTTAATTTCACAACAGAAGGCTGATTGATAATATTGCAGCAGCTGAAGCAACTGGTCATTTATGCAGTCTAAATAGTGAGTTTCATTCTAATCCTTATTACATTGGTAAAACTGCTCGAGAAAATCAAATGTGTCTAATGAGCTTCAAAGTCCTGATGTTAGCCTGCCAGAGGCTTGTTATCTTCTTAAATCATCCAGAAATGCAATACAAGATCTTTGAACTGAGATTACTTGGAATGTGATAGCCAAAGAAGTTTAAAAACTAAGCTATCAAGCTGACTGCAATAAAAAAGACTCAGCTCTACAGAGCCAGCGGAGTAGACAAATACTGACCATTAACAAAAAACTGACAGATTATTTTGTTACAGAAACCTTAGGAAAAGGTTCCAGACTCACTGAATCCACTTCTTCTCTGTCATCAGATTATTACAAAGTTACCATTTTGTATGCTGCTGTCAACAAGTTTACTGTTGAGCTAGATAGTTGATTTAAGGATGATTTGGATCTAATGACAGCAACAGCAGTATTCCAGCCTTCATCAACTTACTACTTTAACTCTGATTATGTCGACATTTTTCTGTCCAAGTATGACCTGGATGTTGAACTGGCCACCATTAAGTGTGTGATGGATTCAGCAAAAGAATTCTTAAAGAACAAGGTGTGGAAGAACATTCACGAAGTTAGAAAGCATTTAGAGCTACTTTCCTCTGCATTTGCTGGAGTTATTCAGTTGTTGAACTTAGTGCTGACATTGCCAGTGACAACGGCATTAAATGAAAGGTTCTTCTCATGCATGAAAAGTCAAAAATAACATGCGCACAACCACATAATATGAAATATTAAGTGACTAGTTAGTTCTTGCTTCACAACCTGGAGAAGTAAAAGAAATTGATTTGGATCATGCTACAAACATATTTGCCAAAATGCGTCCACGGAGATATTCATTAGTGCACTGAAAATGTTTGTAAGTATTATTCATTTCACTGTTAAATCAACATTGCAAAAATCTATGATCCAAAATTTTAGATTTTCGCCCCCCTCCTTTGCAAAAGTCTGAAATGATGGAAAATTAAATTATTGGAAACAATACTGTATAAACATATGGCTGGACTCTTGCCAAACTATTTCAAGCCAATGAGACCCTTGCAATAAAGAATTTGTTTGCATTGCTGAAAAATATTGCAATTTTAGGCTACTTGGATGATGATACTAAACTACTTGTAGCCAGATGTCGCATGACAGGACCTGCTGGACAGTAAGTATTAAATAAACCCGTAGTATCTTTCACAGACTATGACCAGTTTAAGTTTAAGGAGGCATTCATTAAATGTTTTAATTATATACAAAAAGTCATGCAGTTACGTCAACTGAATGTAAATACTCAAAATTTAAATGAAGATCCAAGAAATAATGCTGGCATGCTTCAAACCATTGCAAATGACCTGGTTTCTGATGTTTGATGATAAAAGTCAACAAGGTGTAGCAACATCCCTGTATTAAATTCTAAAACAAGCTACAGTAAAAATACGACTTTTTTTGGGACCACCTTTTATCCAAAACAAAATTCGAAACCTTCTATGCATAAGGTCATAGTTAGGTTGCTAGCAAAACCGACAAGGAAAAAAATGTAAAAAAATGCCTTACCAGAAATTGAACCCAGGAACCTTTCATGTAGAAGGTCATAGTTTTGTTGCTAGTAGCAGTGCTTTCAAAAACTCATCTGATTATAATCAGATTGTAATCAAAAACCAAGTTGTCTTTCAAAAAGACAATCA
>JAQIXP010002028.1:0-16266 GCA_034700285.1 Proteroiulus fuscus | reverse complement strand
GTCAATTTATGTTTAGCCATTATCGATTAATATGTACCGGTAATTAACATGGAGATTCCCATAGGAGCACGCATTTTCTAAAAGTGTGGACAGCCCCCTTAAGCAATGTCCAGTGTGATGTCAGATAATATAGGCGCCAGGACCAGAAATGGTTTTAAAACAAATCCTTACATTGCAATGCATGGCAATACAACTCTGGTCAAAACACGAACTAAAAACATTCTCAGTCTGAATTTTAGTTCAAGTACTGTACATTAAACTGTTTCATAGCAGAAATTGTTTGCACATTATTAGGACTTATATGTAAGTCGACTATAGTTTCTTCTACATATATTAAGAATACAACACTCTCAATTTGTAATACAGTTGAGTATATTGCTAATTCCTTGATTTTCGATGTCAAGTATCATTACAAGTACCCCGCATAGGCCTATTCATATGTCAAACTAAGCATTTTTAATCATGTGATTTCAAATCACGATTTAAATCAATCCACCCTAGATGGTTAGTGAAATTTCATTGAATGAATGAGCACGTCTACAGATGGCGCCTCATCTACACCTGAGAAACTACGAAGTCGACATCTTTTAAACCTCGCCATCTTGCATTAATGGTATGCCTATAGAGTTCTGATGAGAAAACCAAAAAAAAGCATGCAATGATTCAGTATAAACTGAAATCGAATTCCGTTTCCATTCTTTAACAGCGCCCCCTATAGCGCTTATCCCATCGATTGATTTCTTAGTTTAGACTCGCCTGGATAATGGCATTTTAAAGAGCCTGTCTAGCCTGTCGCGTGCCGGGGCGTGGGTGTGGCCCCAACAGTGTTTCAGTTCAGACGTTCTTTTCGATTACCCATTTGTCGATTTTTACAAATACGACAAAAAAAGTTACACGTTAAAATTACAAAAACAAAACCAAACGAATGTCCATTCTGGCCGCCAAAAATTCAAAAAGGGGTGTGAAATGGCACAGGGTTCTTCAGCATGGGCATATCCAGCAGCAGTAATGTTAGTGCATTTCTGGATCTAGATGTTAGTGACTTGTCACGATTTCCCTTCCAGACGTAACTTGTCGTGTACGTTATCCTAAGGATCACCATCGTCTGCTATAAATAAGTCAATGACAGGATCACTTATCGAAATTGGCAATCAGAATCTGTCCATGCAAAAACTTTAGCAATATGGTCATATATCATTCGGGTTTTTCAGCTTTTTCCAAATTTAGGTAATATTAGAACAGGGTAGATATCATGAATCATATCGTACATTTTTTATGATTGCATGCGATATCCTTTAACTCACTCTACATGCCAAATACACATGTAATATCCAGAGAGGATCCATTTCCATGCTCCAATGCTCATTTGTTGGTTGGATAACTATGTGCCAAGGATTATGGTTGATCAAGTATTACTTATACATCTTAAAGGGAAAGTCCCACTTTGAAAGAGGTAGATTGCAGGAAAAACAGCATGAAAAATTACAAAATTCATTGAAATTCCAATTTGCTTTTTGAGCCCTACCAATCATTAAATAAAATGTCCTGAATACATGGATTTGGATGAAAATATAAAGTCCAATTAGGCACCACTTTACGGACAGTATGTAGCACCCTCTACTGGATAAAAGGCATCAACTCTCATGAAACACGTAGACATGCACGTCCTAGATGGTGCCACTAAATGCTCGTGCCTGCTGAAATCATTGGGAAGATGGCGTCTAATGTGTATTTGGTAAACGTCGTGATTTCTTTAATATGGAAACTCCGCTGCAATTATTATTGTCACGCTATTCATATCTAGTAAGTGTGAACAACTTAAATATCACTTGTTAGAAAGTGGAACTTTCCCTTTAACTAAGTCAAGATTGAGATCTAAACTAAACTATTAGACTATACACTGCACAAGCAGCACCAGGGCTCGGGGACCTATACATTCTGGCCGAATTTATCCATAGAAAAGCATTTCCCAGGAGGCAATGCAGTTCGCCTAAAATTCTGTTCAGCAAAATAAAGAGGGAAGGTTGCCATTGTAAAAGTGAAGTTATTTTGAAAAGTGGCAGTCTTAGCATTCAGCGTTTCCCCTTAAAAAGGCCTGAACTGAATGGATTCATTGATTAAAAATCCTTGTAAGAAAAAGCATGAATTCCCGTTTTGAAATTCCATTGGTTGCTATAGCAAGAGTTAGCAGCACACTGGGTCCCTTCCCCCCACTAACACACATCCGTCTCCAAGGTAGGCAAGTGCTCCGAATGTCATTGTCCTCAAACTTTATCGATAATCAATGTTGAATCAACATTGCGTAGAATAACAACAACAACACTAGAATAGAATCCTACATTTCTATGGAAATGGGATTTGTCGGATACTGTGGAATTCTTAAAAAAGCCTGAAAGTCCCACGCTAATAGTCCCAACCTACGTAGGGGGATTGAATTGAACCGAAGAACAACCATTGAAACAGCAGACTGGCGTGCACGAATCCATGATAAATAAGGGGAGAATGATGCCTAAATTTTACTATCAATTTGGTTGTTTGATTCAGGACTTTAATACCCCATTCAATCAGACATTGTGATCATGATCTAGAACAGATCGATTTTTTTAGAACCAGTTGAGCTAGAGGCTACCACGTGCAAAACTGAGTAAGAATCTATAGAATAAGCAGGTACAAGCCTCGTGCTCAACTGGCTCCAAAAATATAGAACTGGTCTAGATCATGATCTAAATGTCAGTATGTACGGGGAATAACAGTGCTTGGCTTCCCCCCCCTTTCCCCCGGTAAAACTCCAACTATAAACAGTGGATACAAACTTCGGGTTGGTGGGAGACGATTATTTAGGGGGGAGGGGCGAATTTTTGAGGGGGAAGATGGGTAATTTGTTTATGGGGGGTTGAAGTTTTGGGTATAATTGGAGGGGGAAATCCCTACTATAGTATGCACTGGCGCAAACATTTAGAGAAAATAGCTTTGTTACTGTTACTTTAAAATGCTGCTTGGCAACCACAAAACTTCAAGTGCCAGCACTCATAAAATGTCAAAGTTGCCATTTTGTTGCAATTTCGATGGGAAACTTATTTATAGCAATCTGGTAACCCTTGGCTACCCCAAGTCAAGATTCACCCGGGTCCAGCCCACAAAATGCATTCGTGCGAAATAGTGTTGTAGGCTATCTCGCGACAAGAAAACAAAAACTGATCAATGCCAAATTATCATTTTAATGATTTTGGTGTCAAAAAACCAACCATGGCTGTCACACGACACGTCTAAGTAAGGGTCTTCAGGGACCCAACAATGACCCTTTCGGAAATTGGAAGGTCCGTTTCTCCCTGATTCCAAACCATTTTCCGATGCGGGAAGGAAGCCTAAAAACAACAACTGTCAAGAGAGAGGCTTCAAGGGCCATCATTCCTCGATTGCATGCAATTGATGCTGACAGTGAAGGGGCCAACTTATCGATTTCCTCGCCTTGTTTTGCAAATGTCATCAACAAACAATATCATCATTTCATTTCCCCTTCAACCATCAAAGAACAACAAAAAAAATCAGCCTCCACTTCAAGGCCCACCTCAATTACACTTTACCTTTTTTTTCCCCAGGTGCTTATGTGGTGGGTAAGGGGAGAGGGGTGGGAATAGCAAAAGACCCTCTCCAGCAAGGTCATCCAGGGCCAGTTGAGGTTTGAATTCGAAACCAGGCATCAATGCCAAAATGGTGCAAAAAAAATGCAGTTTTCATCGCATTTTTGAAGTTCCCAAAACGAGCCCTGATAACGTTACCTGGACTTTAGGATAAGGGGGGGGGGGGGGGGTGGAAGTTAAAAAATTTCCTAAAAAATGGAAGACCCGCATACTTGTTGAGGATCCAATTACATCGAAGAGTTTTCGCCTATATTTGCCAGGGTGATCATTTCATCAAACTTCCAAACTCGATTTTGGGCATTTCTTTTAGGTGGTGGAATCCATTCAAGATTTATAGCAAGATTTGGGTACCAATTTCCCTGACCTTAAAATACTTCACTAAGCATTAAGTTCTACTTGAAAGTGTATAATGAAATCATTTCCAGTGTTATTTCAACACCATTTTGATATTCTAAATGCATTGGATCAATGGAGCAAGAGATTCTGGATTTCAGTACTGCACCTGACCTGCATTTGCCATTTCCCATAAATGACTCAATGTGAAAAAGTACACATAGGCCTACTCATAAAAATACTCGCAAATAGCAGCTCAGAACACGTAAATCTTAGCATAGTTAGGATTTGCTCTACATTGCGAATATTTATACTAACTTTCAAACAACTTCAGCAAATGTCAGTCTTTTTTATTTATTAGGCCTATAAAAATTATTTCCCATAGCACAATCTAGAAAATGCCAAAGCAGCTAAACATATACACTAACGAGCTTCCATATCAATAATTATGTTTAGTAAACAATAACCCTTTGTTGGTAGCAAGTCAATCACGGTTGGACTAAGCCATCAAATTGATTGGATTCGTGACCCTTAAAACCATAAAAATGAAAATTGTCTAGTCATAGTTGGCTTAACACGAGTTAAGGATTACAGCTAACCAACCATAGTGGGATTATTAAAAAACATCAAATTTAAATTCAAAATTTCTAAAATCCCTTCAGTAAAATGTACAATTAGGCCAATTTTTTACTATTATTCAAGCCTAATTACAAGTCCTGTCCATAGTTATTTCGCAGGTAACAAACGACGAGAGAATAACTGGTTGTGTGAATTTTCAACGACAATTCCTGGAATTACCGAGTAAAATTGCAGTAAAATGGCACTTAACGTTATTACAGTCAATTCTTCCCAGGCCAACAACTGAAGAAGGGGGGGGGGGGGGGGTTCCGCCTTCCTACACTTTTCTGGTTGGCGTATATTTAGGAAATAATGCATTAGATAGGATCGATCTTTTAACCAACTATCCAAAGCTAAAACGAGTAACAAAAATAAACTGTCCAATTTTAAGTTCGGCTGCCAAGCAACCATCGAACCCCAATATTAATAAAACTTGGAGCAAAGTACGATGCCAATATAGGATTACACATTTCTAATAGCAGATACATTAGTATGTTACTACGCAGGTAACCAGCTACCCCCCTCTTCCTTACCCCCCCCCCTCCCCCCCAAAAAAATCCTATGCACATAAAAGTTTGGATTAATTAAATAAAAATTTCCTTCATTTAAACGAGTCTAATCCACAAAACCATACTAGATAAATCGAAGTCCTATGTCTTCAACAAAAGAATGAAATAGAAAAAACCCCATTCAATTCATGTCATTTTTCTTACCATTACAAACATTTGCATCACATTGCAGAGGTGCTGAAACAACTAGGTACCACCGGTACCAGAAATCAAGTTTTTTTGGCTCTCAGGTTTACTTTGAAGTAAACAGGGTATAAACTATGCGCTATTGCACAAGATTCTTCAAAAAATAGTTTAGGAAGCCATTTTGTTTTGTACTTGTGGATAAAAAAGCAAAGCAGAAAGCAATTTAGATGCTTCAAGTACAATCAATGCATTAATTCTCTTAAGTTGAACTACATATCGATGGCTTAATTCACAAGTAGCGAATGAGTCAATTTTTCAAAAATGAGATAAGTAAACAATTGTGATCCTGGATGTGCCCCTAATTAACCTAAAGTTAGAGAAATTACTTTAACAAATAACTGTTAATGTTACAGAAGTGAAAAGTAGCGAATATTCAAAAATGTATCACCCCTAAAAGTTACAAGTAGTGAATAAAACAATTCGTTAGTTTAATTTTTAAAAACTGCTCGTGACAACAAATGTGACAACATTTGCTACTTTTTTTTCCATTCACTTTATTCAAAAGGTAAAATAATGGATGTGAACATTCGCTACTTTACACTTTTATTTATTTCGCCTTCATGCAAACTAATAAAAGTAAAACCAGCGAATGTGCATTATTAAGCCTTTTATTTGTCAAATTACTTAATTTACTAACTGAATTATTTAACACAAATTAGCACATTCCCTATAAAATATACATTTTGTTTCATCTGTTCACCAAATTTCACCCTTTTAACATTGTTTATTTCCAAAAATATAGCTTTTTTCCATAAAAACGCTATAAAAGCAACTTTTGGTTCATTAGCTACTTGCGAATTAAGCCACCGATATCACCCACATATCCATGCTATCCAATGCATTATCTCCAAATTCAATAATTTTTATAAAAAAAAAATACTGATGCTTTTTAGATTGCATTACACAAACGATTTTTACTAAAAGCAATTCAGTTACATACAGGGCGCTTCTAAACGTTCAAAGGGTTGCTAAGCAACTAACTAGTTATCAAACAAAGCAAATCCGTTTAGGTAGCCGCTAGGTGGCGCTTACTAGTGTGGAATTCCCAATAATAGGAACTGTAACTAATACCTAATTTCGCCTAAATTAGCCAAGATAAAAGTTAAGTTGTCTAACCAATCCCAGGTCATGACGATGATTTTGGAGTACTTGTCATTTTTTTTAGCCCCTAAAGTTAATTTTTTCTCAAAAATCAGGACCTACATAATGCACTGTAAAGCAGCCTGTCATTCTTTTGCATATTTTTTTATTTATTTTGCCATATAAATTATTTTTTTGCATATATCGCTTCCGAAATAGAAAAAAAAAGTAAATTTGAACTGCAGCCAAGAGACGATATCGATTTGAACTGCAGGCAAGATGGGTGGGGTTGACTTCACCAAGCTTTTATATTGCGATTAATTGATTATACTTGGGTGCGATTAGTACTACAACGCTTTTTGCAAATTGGGCACATTGCAATACTATTACTTTACCATATGCCTTGGTAACTGTTTTAAAAAAAAAACTTCAACTTGGTAAGCCCTTTACATGGTGTCTGCTAGAAATATGAGTTTTTTATGGACAACCCCTCCCCCACACGTTTAACTATTTAATCTTCCGTTTGGAAATTAAAGGAACAGTCCCACTTTGTGACAAATGAATCTTAAAATTAAGATTATTAATAATAAAGAAGTTATTAATAATTGCAATTAAACTACATGTACTGTAAATCAGAAATCACGATGTTTCCAAAGAAGATGATAGACGCCATTTTTATAATAATCTGCCCACCCAAGCAGAATGGCGCTGCGTGCAAAGGGGGAGGGGGTTCAAGTTAGCTTCACTTTATCGCTATGGTATAGTTATGTGCATTCTCTGTTACGCGAAAACTTGGATCCCATCTAGGCCGTAATCCCAATCAAATTAAAGAATTAAAACTGAGATTTCTGTTAAAGGGGCAAGAACCTTCTTCTTCTCCCCCCTCCCTATCACCTATAAGATCAGTTTTGGCATCAAAACAGACTTTTAAGCCGAAATCCAATTTCACCTAAACACTAATTAAACCATAAATACCACTCTAAATATAGGCGTTGGTCAATGTCCTAAATTGGAAACTGGTACGGTCATAAGAACAACAAAGTCGTAAATGGAAGGGGTAGAAATACAAGTGGTGGGTAAGGATAATAAACATTGCCCCCCTCTGCCATTCTGCCCCTTAAGGGGGAAAACAATCAAGTCTTCAAGGGCTCACCATGAGTCCAAAAACAACCCTTTTTGGGCCTCTGTATTTTCAACAAAAATAACCCATTTAGAGGCCATTAGCGCTCCCTCGCCCACTATTGGTCGAAAAAAATTCAGTGTCAGGGCCAGCGTTATGATGAAGTGCTAAAAACACAAAAAAAGTTCCCCTGGCCTTCGATCAAATTACGTCGTAGGGTGTGGTCACTCCTGGCCAAGGTTAGTTAATGAGCCTATCCCAATGTGAATGACAGTACAAGGAAGTATGCTCCATTCCATGCATGTAGGTAGGTGGACAGCTCCAATTTGGCCATTGCAGGATGATGCAATTTCAACATCAGTATGAACCCGTGTGGGGTAGAAGGGGCACCGTAGGGTTAAATCCCATCCTAGGTCTGTTTACTAGGACCAGAAGTCAAACCGCGAAAAGCGCGCCATCTGCTCTCCAGATTCCATGCAACAACAAACAAGAAGCCAAGCAGGAACCAGCGCAAGAAAAAAATAAACATTTTCTAACTGAAAAAACACCGAGAAGAGCCCACGTGACTGGGGTTGAAAAGCCCAAAATACCCCGGGGTGGGTCCAATGACTACCACGTTTCACTTACAAAAGTTTGGTATAATTCAAAGCAATGCTGATTTCGGAAATAAATAATTCCGGTCTCACTTTTAGTCCAATTCCTGCATAATTAGTAAACCCTGTTCAACAAAAGTGTGAATTGGAGAATTAAAAAATGGAACATTCAGAACAAAAAAAAAAAGACTGCTTGGTTAAAGCTGGGTCCACATTACATAACAAAACATGGTTATAATTGTGTGGTACAACTTGGTATAGGGCCTAGCCTATATAACGTACTATTGAATAATACAATATAGCCTAGTTGATATACCAAGAAAAATGGTAAATAACATCTTGTTATATAGCATTTTTCCTCTCTTTCTATAACAAGTTGTTTAACTTTGATATAAGCTATAATGCAATAGGTCTATAACGTTTTGATATATAGTGTGGACCCAGCTTTAGTTACCACTTCAGTGTCATAACTCCAGGTTAAGGCCTTTTATTGAATGGAAGAATAACTAGTCTCTAACAATGTCAGCTAGGCTATCAAGTTAACAGAACTATCAAGAACTCTAACAGTGGGGATATCCATCCAGGGTTAAAAGTTAACCCTTTGTGTTTGTGCTAAACCTCAACTCCAAGTCAATAGGATCTTTTACTAACTCTCAACTTAACCCTAGGTTTTAATTTAAATCCTGAATGGATCTCCCCACTGAAAGAATTTCAGGATCACCATCTGCCTCAGTCTCTAAGCATTTCATCCCTCTCATCATCTGCACTGCTTTAACCAATATAGGAATTTTCCCCCCAAAATATATGAATACAATAGGCTTATGTTTTTATTTTTATTTTCAAAAAAACATAGCAATGTTCGCCATATAACAAGAATTTCATAAGATATTTTCCCCACAAATTGTAACCTATGATTCTGCTATAATTTTGTATGAGATTATACTTTATACCTATTAAATTTATCGATAATTCATTCAATGTTCATGAAAACTATCAAATGAATGTTATCGTGACCGATATTCAAGGTAGCCTTGCCTGGTTAGGATAGCGTGAATATCCCCCTTCAGAAGTATAAAGCGCCATCTGCGATGAATAATAACTGGTCCATACTAAACAGCCAAAAATTGAACCTTTTTGTTGTCAAATGGTGCATTATGGGAGTACTTCTGAAAGGGGCGTATTCAACTTTCAAAACATTGAAATTGACCCCAACATTAATTTACTATGCATTAAAACCTTATGAGATGTATAAGGCATAGGTCTATAATGAATAAAAATGTATAAATACAAATAACTGGCAAAACATAGGGCATTTGTGCCCTGGGCACATGGTTAAGAATTCCCCCCCCCCCCCTCCTCTTCGTCCAATTTCCTATTTCTAAATACTTAAAGGACCCATGTTGAGAACATCCAGCAGCCACACAGAGAAAACTAAACAATAGGTCTTTCCCCCTTATTTTCCGATATGCCTCTCCTTTCTCTGTCCTTCCTTCGAAGAAAGAGCATTTCTAAGAAATTTGGGAAGCCAAGAATAGTAAGAAAAACACTTGGTCACCAGCAGGAAATGGTCAAGGATCTGCAGGCTAAACAAGGTTAGTGGGACAGGCGGTCTGCCATTGGCAAAACAGGAAAAACAACAAATTGGTAAACGCTGGCATAATCGCCGAGGATCTGAACAGCGTTTCTCACGTAATGGCGTAACTAGTATGACGTCACTGGAAGAAAAAGTTAAGGTGAGTAACCGTCCGGAATCCTGAACGGGGTGTTTACTCAACAATTTTCAAAATAACTCCAGACGCCCATTACGTCACAGGTAAATGCCATACGGCCGGATGAAGAGATGCCGAAAAGGAAAAATTCTCTGCCGGAATCCGAATTTAGCCTCGAGGGGGCGTCAGCACCATGAAAGGGTTTCTTACAAACAATAAAAGCGTTTCAGTAAGCAGAAACAGAAAGCCGCCATCTTGATAAACATTCAAGCGCATTGCCACCAGGATGCTACAAAAAAGTGAACATGTGCCATCTTAGCATAAGGAAGGGTCTTCCTTACAACTGTCATGGCGTAAGTCACGTGACGTTAGGCCTAACCACTGCCTTGGTAGGCCTAACCAAGGCAGTGGTTAGGCCTACCCACTTAATCATATTAACCGATTGTTCACACGCGTTTGAAGTGTATAAATGTAACATTTTCCACTTTGATTGAACCAAACAGCTTGTTATTACATAATTAATATATTTACTGTTAGTAGAGGTTAATTGTAAAATTAATTTCACGAAATCTTCCTTTGATGATGTCATATCATGTCTCTTTTTATATAGGCCTATTTACAAAATAATTTATTTTTCCCCAATGCTGCCAGATAACAGCAGGAAACCTGCAGAAGGTAGAAATACAAATGGGCAGTATTTGTATTTGGTCACACTGTTGCCATTGATTAACAGGGTTTTAAAAAGTTACAAAATTTTCTATTTTTGCAACTTAAAATATGAAATATAGGCTATACAAATGTATACACGACTGACGTTTTGCCAATTTCAATTTTGCAAACAAATTTACATTGTTCTTCAGAAACATCATATTTCCATTTTCTCAAAATGCTGAGCATAACTAGATTTTTTGGCATCAAAATCATGCTATGCATTTACTGTAGAAATTACTAATTTGGGTTACTATAGTTTTCCAATCCAGTTTTCATTTTTAGAGAAATTTCACAAATCTTGCAAACATTTTCTCATTTTCATACCTGTAGGCCTATTATTTTTATATTAGTTTTTCACCTAATTATGCCACATCCCTGCCGAATCCCGAGTTCTGGTACCCAGATGCATTCCATAGCAACAGATAATAGGCCTACTAAATAAACAGCAAAAATGGAGTCTTGCAATTCAGCTACTTGCATGCAGTACATCTATCCTATACCCACAACACTAGAAAAAGGAGGGTAGAGTTATGCCCACGGGTTGGGGTGGGGCCCACCGTGTAAAAGACAAAAAATTCACTTTCCTCACGGGTGACCCCCCTCTGTCCCAGTTTTCCCGGTGACCTCTGGGCTAACTTTCCTTCAGGAAGGGTACTTTTCAATGTCACATGAGTGTTTGCAGAGAGGAGGGATGAAGGGAGTCCCTACAGAATCTCAGTCATTTTTTATTTTTATTTAACACCCCCTTCTCCCCCATTTCTCGAGTGATTGAACCTGTTCCACTTCCCCTTCTGCAGCATGACAAGTGCATTACGTCATTCCCCCTCCCCTTATCACTCACTGCCCTACTTCCACAATGGCGGAACCGCTTTTTTTCTGCAGCTGAGCCGAGTCGCACCCAATTTAAGTGATTTCAAATGAAACTAAAACTAAGGAGGACAGTTCCATTTCCAAACAAGGATTAGTATGTAGAGCACAAAAATAGGGTCTGAGCATAAAAAATATGGGAATATAGGGAATGGGCGGGGGCAATTTCTAGGGTAAGAGAGAAAGCCGGAGGTAAAATAATGCAAGAAACAAGCAAATTCGCTTATTTTGCGACGCCATTTTGTTGTACGAGGATTTAGAAAAACTGCAAAATGTTAAATAGTTATACCCCATTCACATGAATGGTCCATCACATGATCCAGATCACTTATCAAGGTAATCATTTTTGTGAAGTGATTGCATTTGTAAGCAAAAAATCATCATTGACTGATGCATTATGGGACTGTGGCATTCTGGATATATTCCTTGCCACCCTAAGATAGGGATGTTTTTGGATGCCAACTATTGGTTACAATGGCTAACTTATTGTTTATCACCTGCTTAATTACACTTAGAAGAAGTAGTCCTTTAGTGGCATCACATTACAGCTGGTATTATGACTTTTGAATTGGAAAACTGATCAATCTGGCCACACTATCGCCCAGAAATCCCCATTATGGGCTCAGTAGTTGGCATCACATCACAAAATACCCAAAAGGCACCCATTTTAAAAGATTATTTTAATGGCGGATTAATACAAGTGTGCAGGTACCATTATGGCAAATGTTACCCATTATAAAGTTTATGCCTGGTTTGTTTGTTTTTTTAACATTTTTAATTCCTTTTTGGTTATGTCTACACAGTTAATTTGCTTAACAGAGATCATAAAACAGTTCTCATGTTGCTGACGTAACGAATAGATAGACTATCAGGTTCTTTTAACTGAATAGTCACATTGACTTCCAAATTTTACACAATTTCGATCCTCCAAAAAGGTATAGGCCTAGGTATCAGTAGGCATCACACCACACACGGGTTAAAATTACAGAAAACAAACCATTTAATACCTGAAACCTTTGCTTTTTTCATCCAAATATACGAGAAAGGTTACGTATATGTGGTCATTCCAATATAATCCAGCACGTTTCCAATTTCAGAAACTATACATGTATGGGTCCATGTATCCCTTCCCTCCCAATATAGCCCCCCTTCCGTGCTTTATTATATTTGGTATTCAACACCGATCAACGGTTTTATGACCGTTGTAATAATAATATCATACGTGGTATTTGAGTAACACATAGAGATGCGAAAATAAATAAAAAATCCACAAGTTTAATTAAAAGCAAAGAGAGTGAGCGAGCGAGCCACAGTCCATTACAATGCCACGCGGCCAATGACACGCAGTTTTAGGGCCCCATCAAGGCGCTTTTAGGGCGCTTTCTACAAGAACAACAGCTTTCCAAATATTTTCATTCGTTTAACCTCGAAATTGGCCTCCTTCCTAAGTCTATCGACACATCAAACTCATACGATAAATCAACGTGTTGAATTAATTAGCAAAAGTTGACGAGCTTTCTACGGCGCTCAGCAAAGCCCAAAAGACGCTTTGGAATATATTAGGAGCCAAAATAAACACACACAAAACAAGTCTCTGGAGAAATAGCTCTTTGGGAAATGCATAAACAATTCCTCACTATATAGATTAAGCCTGCACCACTTTGGTTCAACCAAGGTGTTAGAAAACAAGGAAAAGGCTCAAGGCAATGCAAATGACCTAACCGAGAAAATATTCCAATAGCTCAGATTAGGTAATACCTGGCTACACCATTATCATCACATTTGCCCAATAAAAGTAGGCTTATGTACGGAATATAACAATTATCCAGTTTTTCCATTACCCGTATTTTAGAAAATCAAAAGTTGAACTGAAATCATGATAAGTATATAGAGTGAAATGGAAGTAGGCTACCAATATGTCAATCCTCGCCATTCTGTTAATGCATGTCAAATAGTTATTCCTACTTGGTGGTGTACATTAGGCAGCCAATGAAATGATCAGTTGTCATGTTACTGAAGCAACTAATACCTGATTGACTATAGTTTGAATCCCTCAGTCCACTGTAATTTCGAACCAGGTGCAGCATCGGGTAAATGCTTCCAACCTTGACCAATACATAGGCCATCCACAATCCATCCACATCTAATTTTACTAAATTAAGCTAGAATCTACAGATTTTCATAATTTTTTCAAGCATCATGTTCAAATGCGATCTTGCGTCTTAGAGTAAAAGCAGCATTACCAAACAAGTAAAAAAATTGGCTTTCGTAAGTCGATCACAGAATTTCTGCTTGTCAATTCGGTTAGCGAGTTAATATCTTAAGGGGCTGTCCATAAATTACTTTACATTTCTACCCTTACATCAAAATTCAGGACTACCAGCCCCCCTCCCCCACCTTAAGTTACATTTGCAAGTTAAAAAAAATTCATTCATAGTGAGAATATTTATAAATTTGTGCTAAAGCTACTGTAGTACTGATTTAAAATTAATGTGAACATTTTCAATTTGGCTTAATCACCAATTTTCAGATTGTTGAAGGAACTGGATTTATATTATTTAAGCATCTGCTGGTTTGCAGAATGATGCCTCCCATCCAAGTGAAAACAATTTATGGACGACCCCTTAACATGCCTTTTCACTAGAAGTGAAACACGCTCGGAAAGTCAATTTAACTAGTCTCTATAATAGTAACTCCTAACTTGGCTCACTAAAATAGTGAAAACTCACTCGCAAAGCACAAACTGCATGCACATTCTCGCGTCGCAGAGTGAGCGAACGCGGCAGTTGTGCTTCACGTTCGTGATCCATTCAATGAATGAAAAAACTGCCCCCAGGCGGTGCCGCCATCTTGAAATATTTATATCGATAAGAATAGACGACAGCATTACCGAAAATAGTTTTTTCTCCCTCTGATG
Source organism: Proteroiulus fuscus (assembly GCA_034700285.1). Classification (NCBI taxonomy): domain Eukaryota; kingdom Metazoa; phylum Arthropoda; class Diplopoda; order Julida; family Blaniulidae; genus Proteroiulus; species Proteroiulus fuscus. The sequence goes on along the minus strand of JAQIXP010002028.1, from coordinate 1,922 downwards.
ACATAACGAGTCGCCCACGCCGCGCGCTCTCCCGGTCGTCGATCCAACGCCGGCGGATCGATACCTGTGACGCCGCACTCGGCGCTCTTCCCACCGCCCCTTGCGCCCGACAATGAGCTCGTCCTAGGGTGACCTACATGTATTGCTTATTTTCTGAGGCAAAATGGGGGCTCCTCCCCTCCACCCAGTTCTTCTAACGTGGAATTGGGTGCCGTCCTGACCTTATTTCCAACATTCAAACATACATAGGCCTACACACACTTGGCAATTCTTGAAGAAAAAAAATGGTGCCACTCATACCACCAACAAAAACACAAAAAACTACCTTTAATAATAACACACAAAATTCCCTCCGTTGCACAGTAGTAAACAGCATTGTGATACAAGTGAGGGGGTAAGAAGGGGGTAACAGGCCCGAGACGAGGGGGTGCAAACAGAAATACAAGTGAAAATTTGCTTGGCATTATTTAGGGGAAAAATTGGATAAGTGCCCCACTTATTCTAATCACCTTATCATTTAGCGTACCAACTATGGTACGCCATTCGACATTTTATTACTTTCAGATGTAAACTAGAACAGCGCAAATAGCCCCCATTCCCCAGGACATAATATAGGTGGCGGCACCATAGCACGTTAATGTCAAAATGTTCCTTGTTTTGTGAATTTTAGATGGAAGGTGACGTGGTTTGGTGGGGAAAATTCTACCGCCATGCGCCGCCTCTTGCTACATGTCCAGTTCCAATGATAGAATTGCATTAATTAGGACTAACTACTACTAAACTACTAGAACAATCTAACACCTCAAGAAATATAGGCCTAGAAAAATTATCCATTTCACCATACCTTGGTAATGTGAGAATTTTATAGGATTTATAAATAGGAATATCATAGTGATTTAAAAAAATAAATACAAGCATAGACTAATATTCTAATTATGCAGGAGGCCTACTACAAAATAAAATAAATAATACTGTGCTCAAGGGAGCGTTCAAATATTGCATAAGCTAAATTTTGCACGTTTAATCCAGCACTCCCCCCCCCCCCTACGTATGGAACATAAATATTGTGATCTCGCCCCTCCTCCCCTAATTGTGTTACGTGATATTGAAACGCTCCCCAACCATATCTTCATCCCTCACAAAGATTACTCTTGAATGGCTACTACATTGTGGACGGCCATTAAAATAATCAGGTTTCATGGCGCCGCAGTAACTAATAATCAACTCAGGGTCCTTATTTTTGGAAGGTTATAATCAATTTCAATTCACCAGTTCACTCTTTAGTTGAACAAATGTAGGTTATAATTTTCAGCTCTAGGAAATAGTCAAAACATGGATACTAAAAATGAAGGGTTGGGAAACTTAGATGAAACCTTCGCTGAAATTTGTCAAAGAATTTGTCATGAAATTTTGTCAAAGCAAATTTATTTTTGAGTAACATTGATTGGTCATTATTTAAAATTGGCGACCATTCAGTTGAGGTTCTTTGGGATTATTTACTGGAAGTTTTGAAAAATATGATCACACGATGTGTGCCAAAAACTAAGAAAAGAGGGTTACCAACTGGAAGTTTATGTCCGGCTGAGCTTAAAAAAAAGAAGGCAGCTAGGAGGAAGCATAAGTTAATGAGAACGGAAGATAATAGAATTGCCTTTAAGACTGCAGCACTGGGTTATGTAAGGGCCCTTGAAGAAAAGGAAAAAAATAGGGAGTTGGCAGTAGCTCATTCACGGTCTCCGGCCTCCTTTTATAGATTTGTCCGCAGCAAACTTAAGCATTTTGGGTCAATTTCACCTTTGTTAGGAGAAAACGACACATTAGTTGACAATGACAGGGCAAAAGCTGATTTGTTAAATTCTACTTTTCACAAGGCTTTCACACTAGATAATGGCTTGTTACCTACCTGTAATGGTGAGGACAAA
>JAQIXP010002027.1:0-16269 GCA_034700285.1 Proteroiulus fuscus | reverse complement strand
TCGTTGAACTTTCACCCGTTCTTGAGTGGTTTCAGTTTGAAGAAAACGAATTTAACATGGAAATTCCCATAGAGGCACGCTCTAAAAAGTGTGGACAGCCCCTTTAAGGAAATATTGAGAAGAATGATTCGTACTGTGCTCGAATCCAGAATCTAAGATTCACTTGTTTTTTTAATTTAATTTTTTTTGCTATGGTGACGCCACTTGATGGGCAGTGGCAATGTTGTGAAACATTTTCTGTTGGCATTAATCCATACCGATAGTAATAAACCGAGTTAAACAGATAGAAAAAACTACAGAAAATTTTGCTTGGACTGATCCTTTGCCCCCTCTAGATTATTTAAACCCAAACATTTTTATGATTTACAAATTGGTGGCTTAATTCACAAGTAGCGAATGAGCTAATTTGTCAAAAATGAGATTAATGAACCATTGTGATCCTGGAAGTGTCCCTAGTGAACCATAAAGTTACAGAAATTATTTTAACCAGTAATTGTTAAAAGTTACAGAAGTGAAGAGTAGCGGATATTCAACAAGGTATCATAACTAAAAGTTACAAGTAGTGAATGGTACCATTCGTTAGTTTATCTTTTAAAAATTGCTCGTGACATGGATATTTATAACAATACAAGTAGCGAATGTGACAACATTTGCAATTTTTTTTTTGCATTCACTTTTCTTCAAAAGGCAAACTAATAGATGTGCACATTCGCTACTTTACACTTTTATTTATTTTGTTTTTCTGCAAATTTAATCAAAGTCAACTAGCGAATGTGCATTTGAATGCCTTTTATTTCTCAAATGACTTAATTAATTTACTAATTTAATTATTTAAAAAATTAGCACTTTTTTATAAAATATATTTTGTTTCATCTGTTCACAAAATTTCAGATTTTTAACATTGTTTTTATTTCCAACTTATACCGTTTTTTCATAAAAACGCTTATCTCGAAAGCAACTTTTGGCTCATTCGCTACTTGGGAATTAAGCCATGGAAATCTAGTTTAGTTGGCCCAAAAATAGGGATCTTTGAAAGCAAAATGTTTGAAATTTTCATGGAATTATGAGTTTTGGACATAATGATTTTGGCAAAATTGTGATTTCGGGATCATGATTTCTAGCCCAAAATTCAGTTTGCAATGCGAAACTGAATTTTTTTAGAAATTATGTTTTGAAGAATCCCGATTTTGGGTAAAATAGATTGCTAGATTTCAAGAAAAAAAAGTCTAGGTAAGTATTTTTCTGTGATTTTCTAAAGAAATCGAATCTCTCACAACATTTCAAACTGCACTAACAAACAAATATTCTTTTGAAAAGCTCTCGAAAAGGACATAAAAACAGAAAGGTTAGACAATTTCTTGGAATAGTAATTCTACTCTAGTTCAAGAGTAATTGCGAGTATCTTGTCCCTTGTTTTGAAAGCAGGAAGGATCCGTGTTTATTCCGCAAATCCCAAGAAAAGTACATACTGAGTATCATTTTCTAACCATTAATGCATCACTTCATTATAATCATTGGTTTCTTTTCATTTTTACAGAGAAAAGGCCCTCGCAGCAACCGGGAACCGTGGAGTTCAATTGGCCGCAGATTGGTAAGTGCCTTTACTCGCATGAGCTTATGCACCTGCAAAATCAATTTAATGGTTGATTTTTGTCAAGAAATTAACTTTTTTTTCTTGAAATTAAGTTTTCTTGAAATTGAGAATTTTTGTCTAAAAATCTAGAGGTTTTGTCTTGAAATTGAGACTTTTTGTCTTGAAATTGACTCTTTTTTAAAAAATTTTACTTTTTTCTTGAAATTGAGACTTGCTTTCTGGAAATTTAAACTTTGTTCTTGAAATTGAAACATTTTTTTTTTTTAAATTGAGACTTGTTTTCTTGAAATTAAGACTCTTTTTTCATGAAATTGAGACTTTTTGTCTTAATATTAAAACTTTTTGTCTTGAAATTTTTTGCCTTAAAAATGAGACTGTCTTGAAATTGAGACTTTTTCCTTGAAATTGAGACTTGCTTTCTAGAAACTGAGACTGTTTTTTCTTGAAATTGAGACTTTTTTTTTTAAATTGAAATTTTTTCCTTGAAAATGAAACTGTCATGAAATTGAAACTTTTTCTTGAAATTGACTTTTTTTCTTGAAATTGAGACTTTTTGTCTTGAAATTGAGACTTATTCTTAAATTTGAGATTTTTTGTTTTGAAATTTAGACATTTTTTCTTGAAATTGACTATTTTTTTAAATTAAAAGTTTATTTTAAAAAAATGTGGATTTCATTTCTTGAAATGTAGACCATTTGGCCTGAAAATACCATGATTTTAAAACTTCTAATTTCTGAAAAAAAACCCGATCTTCTCATCGTTTTCTGGATTTTGGGCTTAAAATCAGGATTCCAAAAAATGACAACTTGACAAAACCGTGCTATCTAAAATCACAATTTCATGAAAAATTTTGATTTTGGTTTCAAAAAAATTTCAATTTTAAGGCCACATCAAGATATTTTTTTATTTTATATTATCTCGATTACTTTTTTCTAATGATAAGAGAATTTTTGTAAACAAAAATAATTAAAGTTAACCTTAAAAAAAATGAAAAGGAGCCATTTGAGATGTGGATTTCTCAAGAATTCATTGAATTTCTGCAAAAATTCAAAATATAAAATTTGCAAAAAATTAAACTCTCAGCTATAAGTCTCACGCTGCATGTTAATATGGCACAGAAGTAAATATTACCTCAATTTTTTTTTTTAAATTAAAGGTTGTTGGCCCACGTAAATGATCCAACGCTGGATGCGGGGCTCCCGAGAGAATATGTAGTCTATCTTTGTCCCATCGGCAACCTTCTGGACCAGCTGGAGAATTTCTGGATGCAATCCCTGTTGCGCTGCGGCCACAACGGAGCCCACAATCAACTGCCGCACATAACGCTGTGCTCATTTTTTAAGGTACGAACCACAATTTTGTTAAAATTGATTCTACCGGTTGCTTTGTGCTTCATTGGTCCATTCTGGCCTGGAAAATCAGCAAAAAGGAATATTGTCAGACAAAATCAAATAAAAAATTTAAAAAATGGCCAAAAAAAGTAGTTTGTCCATTTTCTCATTGAAAAACCTTTAGTTATAGTTCCTTTGCATTCTCATTACTAACATATTTTTGTGAAATGAGCAAATCATTAAGATTCCTAGGTAAAGCAAACCAACAAATGAGATTTGTTCAAAGAATATTTAAGAATTGCCCTTTAAATCTTTAAAGAAATATGTTATAAAACTTCGGTGAGACCCCTTTTAGAATTCTGTGGTCCAGTTTGGAATCCACACAAGATAACCCATGTACAGCCCAGCAAAAAATAGTCTGCAGAAAATTCGAAGTCTTCTGCAGTCTAAAACTGCAGAAAAACTGTAGTTTAAATCTCATTTCTGAAGTTTTATGGAACCAGCAAAAGTCTGCATAATTTGTGCAGTTTTAATGTAGAAAAGTTGCATGTTTTTTTATACAGTTTTTCTACATTTTTTCTGTATCACAAAAATGTAGTAAAAATGCAGAAATACCGTAGACGATTTACAGAAATATTGTAGAAAAAATGCAGAAAAACTAGAAAAAAAACATGCAGGTTTTCTACACAAAAACTGCACAACTTAAACAGGCTTTTGTCCCATAAAACTTCAGAAATGTAGATTTCAGTTACAGTTTTTCTGCAGTTTTAGACTGCAAATAAACTGCAGAAACTTCGAATTTTCTGCAGACTATTTTTTGCTGGGAGTCCATTGAAATGATACAATGTAGAGCTGCTAGATTAGTTAAAGGTAATTAATTACCAAATGACCGCTAGTGTGACCGAGATGCTACATTCTCTAAATTGGGAATTATTGCGATAAAGAAGTGAAGATTTAAGCATGGGTTTGTTCGAAAGTTTTAATTTGCATTTGTAATTTAAATTTAGTTTCTGATATTTTTAAGCCGAATACTAATGCTAGAGGTAGGCATGTTTACTCTAATCCTCTGAAGGAAATTCGTGCTAGAACGGACGCTTATTATTGGTCCTTTTTCTTACGTTCTATAAGACAATGTAGTAATCTTTTTACAAATTGTTCAAAATTGTTAGGAATTCAATTTAACACTAATGATAAAACCAATTAAATGGTATCATATGTTGATCCTAAGGTAATGAGTTGAAATTGAATGTTATTTTGGCTGGTTTTTTTGGTACCGTATTTTATCAATTAAATAAATGGAAAAGAGAAACATGACAATGTTTCCATGCCAGCGTCCTACAATTAGATCTCAATTTATTTACCGTAGCTACAGTTTTCTTTTCTTGGAAATCGAATTTCTTGGAATGCTGGAATTTGATATAAACGTTGATGCTGTATAAAGTTCCAATTAATCATTAATTGTGGTCAGAATGGAAAAGTCAAAAGCATTTTATTTTTTTGTCGAAAGCTGGAAGATTTCAAGAAAATATACAATAAAGTCAGTATGAAATAATCCATCCTGGGAAAGTTTTTGAGTAATATACAATAATTTATGAAATTAGGAATGTAAATCGTGTGATAAATTGTGAAATAAGGGCCTGAGTTCATGTGAAAAATTTCAATATTTAAACATGCAAAGTATCAAATGAAAAATGTTTAAAAAAATGCAGGCACTATGAAAAATGTGAAAAAATTGATACAGGAATTGACAAAATTCTTCTAAAAAGTTAACATGATTTTCATTATGACCCATCTCTGCAGAAAAAGTACTGTAGCTTCAAATATTTTACATTGAAATTTAGGCTGATTTAAACTTTCTATAGAAATATACTCTGCTTTTGCAAAAATCGGGATGAAGCTTAGTTTTTTGTGCAACGTGAATGTCAATTTTCTGCAGAAATTCGTCTCCTTAATTCTGAAAATAATTTCTGCGAAAACGTGTTCATATGGGATTTATGGAGCTCTCGCTACAAGCTATTTAGATGCACAATTTTTTTTTTAATGTTTGCAGAAATTTCTGCAATTGAGGACAAAAATTGCCAAAATACATTGCATTACATTTCTAATAAATTCTGCAAATTGTGTTGTCATGCCAAGTAAAATCAAATTTTTTGCAGTTTATTTGCAGTCTTAAACTGCAGAAAAACTGTAGTATTTCTGAAAGTTTATGAAAAAAACCCTACGTTATTTATGCAGTTTTTCTTTCCCACAGTTTTTCTTCAATTTTTATTCAGTTTTTCTGCAATTTTTATTCAGTTTTTCTGCAATTTTTATTCAGTTTTTCTGCAATTTTTATTCAGTTTTTCTGCAATTTTTATGCAGTATTTTTTTGTAATCTTTCCACAATGTTTCTGCATTTTTTTTTACATTCTAGTGATACAGAAAAACTGCAGAAAAATAACAACAATACTGTATAAAAAATGCAGAAAAACTGTAAAAAAAAAAACTTGCACGATTGTTTCCGAAAAACTGCACAAATTATATAGGTTTTTATTTAATAAACTTTCAGAAAAACTACAGTTTTTCTGCAGTTTTAAGACTGCAAATAAACTGCAAAAAAATTCGAAAAAAACTGGAGTTTTTTTTTGCTGTTAAATACCGGTACTGATTTTAAAGAATCCAAAAATTCTGGCTCTTAATTAAAATGTCTTTGACTCCATTGATAATTTTTGTGGAAATGGCCCACTTGAGATCCCAAGAACCGTGTTCGAAAGCAAGAAAAACGAACATCCAATGTAGTTTTGGGCCAAAAAATTTTTTCTTTGAATTGCACGTGTTTCTATTTTCTGATGATAATTTACAATATGATCGGCTTAGTTACCGTTACTTAATCTGATAAGCCACTGTGGAAGCGTAAAGTGATATATTCGGTTGGATTATAAAACGTGGCAGCAGATCGATAAGAGTTTCATCATTACTTTCGTCAATATTGTAACCGCAGGCTCCGGACGATGCCATACCTCATCTCACGCAGTCGTTGAGGACCTTGTTGGAACAGTTTCAGCAAGAACTGCCGGAGAAGCTCACCCTCGACCTGTACACCTCGTCCAACTTTCTTGGGCTGTTCGTGGCCGATAACGAGGCAGAGGTCCTGAAGAAACTCGCCGTGCAGTTCGTGAAGGAGGCATCGAAATATAGTAAGTTTGAAATTGCCTAAATTTCCTTTGAAAATGATATCGGTATGACCTCTGGCATTGCCAAATTTTAGAGTTCCAAGATATATAATTTAGCAATTGACGGAAACACTGTTGAAAAAGGTAAAATCGCATGGAATTGAGTGGTATGATGCCAACAAAAAAAGTTTTCAAGTTGTGTCAATAGGTGGCATTATACTGGTGCTTAGAATATGTCAAAATTACTTAGGATTCAAGTGTTTCGTTGCCAACAAAAATGCTTTCAAGTCAGAATTAGAAAAAAGTCACCCTTACTTAGGAATTAGAATTATAACTGTTATGATGCCAACAAAAAATGCTTTCATGTTGAGTCACTAGGTGTTTTAATATACAATATAGTGCATACTTAGCCTATACTTAGAAAATGACAAAACTATCATTAGACTCTTAATGTTATAATGCCAACAAAAAATGTTTCCAAGTTGCGTCACGTAGTGGTGCACTATGTCAAGTTCACCTTTAGATACATGTCAAAGCGCCATCTGGGAACAACAAAGTAAAACGATATTCGTTGGTAAACGGGACAATCCCAACACCCGTTCTATGTTTAACACGAGTGTAATACATACATTATGCATATACTTAGAGAATGTAGAAATTAAAATAGAGACCATTATTGTTTACGATGCCAACAAAAAATGTTTTCAAATTGAATCACATGGTGGCACTGTACCACAAATGCTTCTAGGAGCATTTCTCCAATTATCTCATTTTTATAAATATTTGCAAGTATTCTGTTTAATAAATGATTAAAATAATCAAGGAACACGTTGCAAATTTTTTTTTTTCTAACACATTGTGCAGATTATTTACAGAATTTGTGCTTATTTTATACAAAAATGAATTGTTAAAAATCAATTTAGAAAGTTTCGCTCCTTCTTCAGTACCGGTACAGCTTAATAGTAATATTCCAATTTATTCAAAATTTAAATTAAAAATGCATTGATAAACAGGTAATTAATAAACAAATTATTTTTTACACCTAATTTTTCTTTTAAAAAAATTTTGAACAATTATGTCATTAATTAAGCCATTACAAGTTTCCAAATACGTATCTGAAAATGCCAAGTTTCACCAAGTTTCTTTTACCTTATTGATTCTTTTCAATATTAATTAAGAAGTCATGCACAGTGTGCAATTAGACTACCCAAATTATATTCAATTTTCACACCGAGATGCTACTTTCGCATTCGTTCCTAGAACTCCGGTCGTTTTTTCGACCATTTTTGATGTGCGTGCTAATATCGCACAGCCCAATTTTAACGACTTATTTATCAGGGCACTCGAACATTATACGAGCCTAGCTACCGATCCCCGGATCCCTCCTTTGCGTAATAAACTTTATGTCAATTCCTGGAAGCCTGCTTGTAAACGAATAACCCAAGCTGTGATACGCGTAACAGCACTTTCGATCGATTTTTGGCTTGTTTTATTTATAACCGAAATGTGTGCTTACCGCACGAAAAGTTGACGAACTTGCGCTGTAAATTTTCAAAAAAAAATTACTAAATTTTTTGCAAAGTTGCCCCGGCGCTACCGCACTGTCTCACTAAAAAAACCCTTTGAATTTCTCTTAGTGAGTCCAGAGACTCCCGACCACGAAAGCTCCGAAGCCAACTCGGTTTGCTTTCCCTGGTGCTCCACAGCACAATCTGGCAATTTGCACAAATTCGCCCAACGCCCGTTCAAACGTAAGATATTGTCATCTCAAAAATCCCCCAGTGATTCCGAACTTAGCATGCCGTAGAAAAAATCCTGTTGTGAAAGCCTGGGAGAGCTCAGCGATTCCGGAAAGTGTTAGAGATGCTCGTGTTTACTGGTGCTGTAATCGGTGTTTTTCGACGTTTCAGACGTTTCGGCCGAGCCGCCCAGCAAGGCACTGCATCTGACCCTGGCCTACCAGTTTCCCACTGAGCAGTACAACACGCTCAACGAACTCGCACGTGCCGTGCATACCGACGCCATCGCTGGGTGGGAGCTGCGCCTGTACTCGAGGGATCCACGGATTGCCGGCAACGAAGTAAGTTTGTGGTAGGCCCAAATTTGCAGACAAACTTGTCCAAATTTGCATCCGAAATCGTCCTAATTTGCAGACAAATTTGTCCTAATTTGCAGACAAAATTGTCTAAATTTGCAGACAGAATTGTCCAAATTTGCAGAAAAAAATGTCCAAATTGCAGACAAAATTGTCCAAATTTGCTGACAAAAATGCCCAAATTTATGGAGGGAAATGTAAAAACTTGCAAAGAAAATTGTCCAAATTTGCTGACAAAAATGCTCAAATTTACCGAGGGAAATGTAAAAACTTGCAGAGAAAATTGTCCTAATTTGCAGTCAAAATTGTCCAAATTTGCAGACAAAATTGTCCAAGTTTGCAGACAAAATTGTCCAAGTTTGCAGACAAAATTGTCCAAATTTGCAGACAAAATTGTTCAAATTTGCAGACAAAATTGTCCAAATTTGCTGACAAAAATGCCCAAATTTACCAAGGGAAATGTCAAAACTTGCCGACAAAATTGTCCAAATTTGCTGACAAAAATGCCCAAATTTACCGAGGGAAATGTCAAAACTTGCAGAGAAACATGTCCAAATTTGTAGACAAAATTGTCCAAATTTTTCCTCGGTAAGTTTGGGCACTTTTGTCAGCAATGTAAAAACTTGCAGAGAAAATTGTCCAAATTTGCAGAGAAAATTCTTAAAATTTATAACAGGGTGAGTAGAGTTAAAAATCTACCAATGCAATGGCGACATACTACCAAAATGTAATATCAAAATTGTCACAATCTCACAAATTGTCAAAATTGACAGATGCATGGTCAAAATCTTAGATAAATAGTCAAAATCTTAGATAAATAGTCAAAATCTCAGATAAATTGTCAAAATTTAAGCTAAATTGCCCAAATTTGCTGACGGCATCGGTACCCTATATTGTGGTAGATGATGGCGATTGGGTTAAAGTTTCGAAACAGTCAGTATTTACATAAAGAAAATAAAAACTAAATTCAAAAAAATAAAATAAAAAATAAAAGTAGAAAGTAGTGAGCCAGTTTCAGATCGTCACTACAAAAATTATACAAAAGAAATTCGGCTCCGGAACCTGGAACTTAGATCCTCTAGTGATGAATTCATGTAAAGTGCTCAATTTTTTTTGAACTTACAGGTTCACAAGGTGATATACTCGCACGTGCCACAAGACGCTGACGAGCTCGAGCTCCTGATTGGCGATTTTGTGTACGTGAACAACGAGCAACTGAGCAATAGCACGGACGGCTGGGTCGAAGGGACCTCTTGGCTGAGCGGGAATAGTGGTTTTCTGCCAAAAAACTACATCGAGAAAACTGCCGAATCGGATGCTTGGACACTGCACAGGTTCCGTCATAAATTTTTTCAAAAATAGTTTCCAAATTCCGATGCCGGCACGGCTCATGTTTTTTGTTACTTTTCAGAGCTATCGTGGTGAACAAGGGTCCCATACTCGACGAAACAAACGGGTCACACGCCTCTCGACGGCAGCCTCTCAATTTTCTGAAGTCAATGACGAGCACGGGTAACGGAGGCATGACCTCCCCGACGACCAAGGAGCCAGCTTCGGCCGCCAAGCAGCTTAACGGAGCCGTCTTGCCGGACGCAAGAACGTCAATTTACGAAAATGTAGATTTTGTAAATCTCAAGGTATAATTTTTCTAGTTACGGAGGTTCCGAAACTCCTGGAATAAACTATCCCTATAAACTTGATTTGAGAATTTTTCGTGTTTCCAGCCCGCATCTAAGTCATTAGTACCGGTGGAAGAACCACCCAAGTCGAGGAAGCTGATCGTAGTCCGGCACGGCGAACGTGTCGACTTCACGTTCGGTGCCTGGATACCTTTTTGCTTCGACGACAAAGGTAGCGTTTCCTTGTGGCCGCTATTTTGGTTCTCGTGCGTATTTTGAGCAGGATTTGTGCACTTTTCTTTAGGAGCGTACGTCAGGAAAGATCTGAACATGCCGAAGACAGTGCCACCCAGAAAGGGCGGTCCGCAAGATTTTTACTACGATTGCCCGCTGACGGAAATCGGACTCCGGCAAGCGTCTTTAACAGGTAGTTTTTCACAAAAATTTAGTAGGTTAGCGAAGGGGAGGAAAGTTGGGTGAATTTTGATGTGGCGAATCCCATACTCGTAGTGATCACAGTAATCTGAGGGAAGTTTTTGATGATTTCTGGTGCAGTTTGGGTGAATTCTTTGCGTGAAGAGTTGGATATAGTTAGATTTAGTTCAATTAGTGAGGGGTAGGAAATGTGACGGGGGAATTCGGATAGTTTTAGAGGTGACTTTTTAGGGAATTTTAGCTCGAAGGTTCGGATTCTCGTGTGAATCGTAGGGAATATGGGTGAATCATTGAGGATCTCAATAAAATCGTTGAAGTGTAAGTAATTTTGGATGAATTTGGGAGGAATCTTGGATGAATTTGTGATAATAAATCTTTGATGAATTTGGGAAAAATCTTGGATGAATTTGGGAGGAATCTTGAATGAATTTGGGAGGAATCTTGGATGGATTTTTGGTGAATCTTGGAAGAATTTGTGATGAATCTGGGATGAATCTTGGATAAATCTGGAGTGAATCTGGGATAAATCTTGGATGAATTTGGGATGAATCTTGCATGAAATTGGGAAATTTGGATGAATTTGAGATGAATCCGGGTTAAATTTTGGGTGAATTTGTGATGATTTGAGGTGAAACTTGAGTGAATCTGTGATGAATCTGTGGTGAATCTTGGATGAATTTTTGATAAATCTGGGTTAAATCTTGGATGAAATTATGATGAATCTGGGATGAAATTATGATGAATCTTGGATGAAATTATGAACAATCTTGGATGAATCTTTCATGAATTTGGGATGAATGTTAGAGGAATTTTTGATGAATCTGGGTTAAATCTTGGATGAATCTGGGTTAAATCTTGGATGAATCTGGGTTAAATCTTGGATGAATCTGGGTTAAATCTTGGATGAAATTATGATGAATCTTGGATGAATTACTGATGAATCTTGGATGAATTTTGGTTAAAACTTGAATGAATCTTGGATGAATTTGTGATGAACCTTGGATGAATTTTCTGCATGCAAAGTTGGATTTGTCTCGCACATCTGGCACTAATGTAGATTTTGCAATCTGCATCGATTCGCTCAAAAAAAGTCTTGAATTTAGTTTTGTAAACTTGCCTTTGTAAATCAGACAAACTCCTAAAACATAAGGATCCAAGATCAAGTTTAACAATCTGTTGACTCTGGTTTCAGGAGAAGCATTCAAAGAGAACGGAATCTCATTCGACCACGTCTACTGCTCGCCATCTTTACGCTGCGTTCAAACTTGCACCAACATTCTGAAAGGTATTTTAGGATTTCAGCAAATGTACTAGTTTTTTTGTTCAAAAATATTAATTTTGATTCAAATTTTCAGGCGTCGGATCGGAATCCCTCCCGATTCACATCGAGCCCGGGATCTTCGAGTGGCTAGCCTGGTACCAGGACTCCATGCCCAGTTGGATGTCCACCCAAGAGCTCAAGGACTGGGGCTTCAACATAGACACGCAGTACAAGCCGCTCATCAGCGCTGAGGAGCTGCACGATTCGCACGAGTCCAGCGAGCAGTACTACATGCGCAACTACTACGTGTCACAGAGCGTGCTCAAGGCATCGTTGGAGACAGGTAAGCCTCCTCGGAATTTTTACCGGATTTTCCAATCCTGTTTTTGGGTATCGTAACGGTTCGAGTCACTTTTCAGGAGGAAATGTTCTCATTGTTGGCCACGCGGCCACCTTGGACACTTGCACCCGCCAGCTGTGCGGCGCCAAACCTCGGACGGCGCCGGAACTGTCTCGGCTAGTGCACAAGATCCCTTACTGCAGCGTGTCCATGGCGGAGGAAGTGCCGTGCGGAGGGGGGACGTGGAACTTTGTTGCACCCCCATTTCCCGGGATCATGCATTCGGGAAACACCCGCTACGACTGGAAAGTGCTCCAGAACTAGTTGCGAATCGGTTGGCCGAACTAGTTTGAGAACCCAGGTTCAAAGTGTGGCTCGCACCGTGATCAGTTCCTGTCTAGCTAGGTGGCAGACTGCCAAATTTTTGCATTTTTTTATGCCCACCGATTATGTAGTCCATGTTTGACCAGAGCATGGCTGCCTGAGGTTTGTCACATTCATGCTAGCTCAGTCAGGCCATTGGTTACACCAAATTTAGCATAATGTCAACAATAACCGAAAATTGTAAAGTTGGGGTAAAGCCGGGGGTAATTTTGGTGAAATCTGGTTGGATATCACTAATCTTAACAAAAAAATTTGGAAGTTGGCAGGAATCCCATTATGTTTTGTAGATTTTTCAAAAAAAAATGTTTTTTTTGAGAATTTTAATTTGTTTCTATAAAAAGAAATCATGGATTTCTAGAATTTGGTTTGATTTTTTGGGATTTTGCAAAGAAATTGGGTAAATCTATGGGAATCTTTACAGGATTTTGTTTTTAATGAAATTTTCTTGGATTTTGAATCTGTGAACCAAACTGTTTGCAAATGTGTATTAATTCCTTTTGAAATCAGACAAGATTTTTTTTAATATCTATTACGAGTCCAACTAATATAGTCAGGCAAAAATTTATAAAAGTCAGGCAAAACTGTATATAATTCAAAATTTTGTCTAAAAATCAGTGAACTTTTAAGGTTGATTGAAATGCTTAGAAATCAGCCAAAAATGCATAAAAATCAGACCCAAAAAAATGCATAAAAATCAGACAAAAAATGCATAAAATTCAGACAAAAATGCTTAAAAATCAGACAAAAATGCATAAAATTCACACAAAAAATGTATAAAAATCAGACCAAAAAAATGCATAAAAATCAGACAAAAATTCATAAAAATCAGACAAAAATGCATAAAATTCACACAAAAAAATGCATAAAAATTAGACCAAAAAATGCATAAAAATCAACCAAAAAATGCATAAAAATCATACAAAAAATGCATCAAAATCAGACAAAAATGCATAAAATTCACACAAAAAATGCATAAAAATCAGACCAAAAAAATGCATAAAAATCAACAAAAAAATGCATAAAAATCCTACAAAAAATGCATAAAAATTAGACAAAAATGCATAAAAATCAGACAAAAATGCATAAAATTCACCCAAAAAATGCATAAAAATCAGACAAAATATGCATAAAAATTAGTGAAGTTTTGAATAAAATGTACCAAAAGTCGGACAATAATGTTGAAAAATCAGACAAGAATGATGAAAAGTTGTATGAGGAACCAATAATTGGTAAATATTTTGTATTTTCATGCCGCTGGTGTAAATTTGTAGGAATTCTTCAAGAGTGCCAATTAAAAATTTTTCATGGATTTCATTATCATGAAGAATTAATAATTGGTAAATCTTTGGTATTTTAATGCCACAAACATAAATCTGTAGGAATCCTCAATTCTCACGAGTACCAATCGAGTAGTATTGACGTGACATTCCTTCGTAACCATGCGACTGGTAGCAACGCTTATTCACACGTTAGTGAGAAAAAGTACGGAAGGTATATTTATTGTGTGCCTTAGCCTATTGCGGCACACCAGGTCAGGGAGAAATTTAAACCTGGATATTGGCTTCTGAAGACAAAACTCGACTAGTCGGGATATCAATTTTTGAGCAAAAGCAGTGCTCTTTGTACCTCGGAATTCCTTAGACTCGTACGGAATCCCTTAGCCCCAGTCCCTTTGAAAGTTAACCCAGGAAAATTACTGAACTTTGCCTATTCTGGCATGCCACTCTTAAGTGAAGTTGCCCAGTGCACTCTCTACATCTTGAGAAAGCACGGAAAGTTGTGCCGTTATCGAGTTTTTTGAAACTTATGAGGGGGTTTGAAGATTTATAATTTGTTATGTAATTTTTTATTATCTGAGTACCATGAATTCTCCATTTGGCGGGTGCCCACTTAAGGGGGCTGTCCACACTTTTAACAGCATGGGCCTATGGGTATTTCAATGTTAAATTCGTTTTCTTCAAACTGATATAACTCAAGAATGGGTAAAAGTTCAACGATGGGGTTTGATTTTATTCCAAGATTATTAATTTTACTAAAAACTGATGCGTGATTATGACGTCACATGCATTCTGAACATAGTTATCGATTTTCAAAGTTGACTGTTCCGTTTTCCCATGCTTTTTTCACATTGACGTGAAAGTTTTCACAAAATTTAACATCTCAATATTGGCTGAGTGGATAACGATGGGGTTTGATTTTTTGGAAAGCTTATTTAATTTACTACAAAATGTACAAGTTTGATTTTGTTATTACGTGGATTTATATATTTATTTATCGAATTTCAAAGTTTACCCCTGAGTTTTTTGCCACATTTTGCTCGATTGTACGGCTCACAGGGCAGATAAACAAAAAAATTATGCGTCGCATTTTAGTAAATTTAATTGTCCTTCATAAAAATCAAACCCCGTCAATTTATGTTTAGTTATTATTGAGAAATTTGTACTTTTATTTAACATGAAGATTCCCATAGGAGCATGCATGCTCTAAGAAGTGTGGACAGCCCACTTAACAAAACTATTGATCTGGAGACTGCCCACATATTGGAGACTGCCTCTTATTTAAGATAGCTGCCAACTGCAGAATTTTTGGTACCGGCATTGTACAAACTGGTTAAAAATACTTGTTTTATTTTGCATCGATATGGTTTATTTAAGTTGGAATCTTTGTTTATTATTTTGGATTGTTATGCTGAACCGATGCCGAGAGAAATGATCCAGAAATTTAAATTTTTAGATCAAAGTTTGGGAATTTTTTTTTTTCCAAAAGATAAGGCATAAAGCATTTATGGAACATTTTGTATCGGCATAAAGACTAGCCTGAAGTTGGTTTTGACCATTTCACATTTTTGATTTTGTTCTAAAAAAAATAATTTTTGTTTAGTTTTAAAATACGGTTTGTATTTTGACAAACTTTTGATTTATTTTTTGGAAATGTAGACAGATACTCGAATCTAGTTTAGAGGTTTTTTTTATAAAAAAAAAAAAAAAAAGAAGCTTAAATTGTGAATGGCCACTACCGAAACTTGTCTCATTTATTGTTACGAATTTTAAAATTAAAATATTTACACATATATACATCTATATTTACAATATTGTACTTTTATGTTAAATGTTTCAGGTTGCTGTTTTTCATTATTAAAGTATTTCTGAAATTGTAATGTATTTTCAGTTATATGTCTTGTCATATTCTTTAATTTCCTATATTTGATCATTTTAAACTATATTCTCATGGCCTAAAAATTAATGAATTAAATATTTAATAGTGACCAGAATTGAAGATGTCATAAATATCCCAATGAAAATTTACAGTCAAATATCATCATGAAAGTTTTGTTTGCAAAATCATTCTTTTTGCACAAATCTCTTTGTCAGGGTGTCTGGCCATCTGGAAAACCTGGAAAACCAGGAAATGTCATAGAAATCAGTTTTGTCTGGAAATGTCAGGGAAATGTCATAGAAATCAGTTTTGTCTGGAAATGTCAGGGAAATGTCATGGAAATTTAATCTGTATCTGAAAAATCCAAATAAAATCTAAATAAAATGGAACATTAGGCACTATTGGTGTTTTTAGCCCATTTCTGAGGGGTTTTGAGCAAAAAAAGTCGCCTGTGGCGCCATTTTTTTTTTGCAGTAATGTACAAAAGCCTTCAAATTTTCGCCTGCAGGCCATAAGAAATAGTTTTGTTCAGAAAAAAAAAATGGATTTGTGGGTGCGGCCCAGGGTAGTTGCCAAATACTGCAGTTCAAATTGCATATGTCAGTAAAAATAAGTTACAAATCATTTTCGTTTGGTCTGGAAATTTGTAAAAATTTTTCTGGAAAACCTGGAAATGTCAGGGAAATTTGTTACTGGATTTGGCCAGACACCCTGCTTTGTTTTAACAAAAAGTATTTCATATTTGAAATAAAATTCTCTACAATTAATGTTTTATTATAGTTTGGCAGGAAATATTACCTGGACATCCAATCTTTTCAAAATTTAAAAAATCCTTAAAGGGACAGTCTCACTTTGAAACAAGTTAATTTCAAACAGTACACACTTACTAGATATGAATGGCT
>JAQIXP010002026.1:0-16269 GCA_034700285.1 Proteroiulus fuscus | reverse complement strand
TCAGATACAGGGGGGCGCCTTTTTGTGCATTATTGCATGCTCGCTCCCCCTAACTATAAAAGCTGGCTACGCCACTGACTACAGTCTACTCTCCCATACCCTCCCTGACACGTCAATATTTCTAAGGGATCATAATTTTATTCTATTTTATTTTTCTAATGAGTTGGAACAATTAAAAGAGTAAAAACAAATCGTCATTTTTGAAACCAGAGTAAGTCCAGCAAAAACAAAATCTGCAGTAAAGTAAAATGCAAAATTCTGCAGTTTTTCCTGATGTTATAGTGCTTTGTAAATATTTAGCAATATGAAACAACAGGGCAATCCCACTTCAGAGAAAAAAGTTCAACATTTCCAAGGGTTTTTTTTATGGATATACTAAATTTGTAAAAGAAAGAAATCTTACCTAATTATTATTACAAGTTATTTTTAAACGATCGTAAATTAAACCATTGAAAGGGTTCTTAACATTCTTATGGAAAGTATATTCCACCAAACCAATCTCTCAAAAAGCATACTCAAAAAGCAAGAAAATTTGCTAAAATATAGGGAAAGTATTTAGAAGAGATCAAGAGACAATTAAAATTTAATTTAAAAATACTTTCAAATAATTTTTATTTTTAAATCAGACAACAGCAGGCTACTTTTTTTTTTTTTTTAGATTTCCCGATTAGATACACTATTTTCACCTCTTAATTAGACTGCATTTTATCCCACATATTTGACAGCCAATGGGAGACGACAGGGGGTAGGGGTATTAACCATGGGGTGCTTTCATTGAAAATTAGGGCTTAGCTTGTGTCCCTTTGTCCCACCTGAGTCCCTAGTAAAAGACGTATTTAACGCCTGCTGTAAATTCAGTTCTGCCATGTTCTTGGATGTGTCATATGCGAAGGGGGGTCCCTCATGTCAAAACAAAGCCCCCCCCCCCCCCCTCTTCTAAACACTCCTTGCACAGTCATTTTTATTGATCCGCCACCTTAGTGCGGATCCACGTACTACGTTCAGGAATCCATCCATTACTCTCTACGCATACTCCTGGCATTTCTATACCTACAATGGATTATTGGCATAATATAAAATAATGGAGGGATATGGGAGGAAAGGGGGGGGGGGGAAGTAAATGCAGTTGAGCATTCAGGATGAGCCATTGTGCGACCCCTCCAGTCCCCCTACAGTGGATAGTACCCATATATTTTGATGCAGAAAGGGGAATTCAATAAAAAAATTCAGTTAAAAAATTATGGAAATTTCCCGACTTTGTTCCACATCTCATTTTAGATTTCAAAACCATAAAGTAAATGGTACGTTTCATATTGGAATAAAGCTTTCATTTGACGTCATTTTGTTTTTCGATACGCCATATGCAAAGATGTGTTTTCACTCTACAACTTTTCTATTTTTTTCACATTTTTCATACCGATACCCCATCCACACTTTTATCTTACTTTCGCACCATATATATGCAATTTTTATAGAGATGTGCCTACCAATTTCAAATCAAAACTATATATTTTTTGAATATTACAGGCATACTTTCATCCCATTTTCTACATCCATCTCAAACAGACAGTTTTTTTTTCTTATTTGGTGTAAAGAATTAACGTTTTAATATTGAGCAAAATCACCAAGAAAAATGCCCTGTACTTTCAATGATAAAAAATGCCTCCATGTTTTGAAAACATGAAAATGGAATCTGTTTCTACCTATTTTATATTCTTAAATAGGGGGAGACTAGCAGGGGGAACCTGACGCCATCTTTGAATAGGCTGGTAGCAAAAATGTCCATGATCTAAAGTGGTCCAAATTGAAGGGGACGAAAAACTCCTTAAGAAAGGACAAGGAGGGCTTGTCAAAAAAAGGCTATTATGTCACATTGAAATGGGTGGAGTTCAGTCATCCCTTTTCTTTTTACGGCAGTTCTCACACTTTTATAAAGGTTACTCTTAATAAAGTGTCCAAAGTTTGTTCAAGTCTTAGGAGGCTCCCAGTTCGTGACCCCGCATCAGGACCCTGACGTAATAGACCCTTTCAGTCACAAAAGTAAACCATATATCTATTTAATAAAGAAAGTTTTAAAAAAATCTGAACCCCCAAAATGATTACCCGTCCCGGTTGTAACATGTGATTTTTAAAATCTGTAAAAAAGCTCGCACCCAAACTTCAGAATTTATCTACATTTTTCCTAAGCTAAAATTTTAAATAAACCTAAGTTTTCACATAATTATTGAAAACTGCAGTTTTTCCAGAAGTTTTGTATAGGATAAGTTTTAACAGCATTTCTGCAATTTGTGTTTCATAGTTCAAAGAATTTACTGCACATTTTTAACATCAGGGAAAGAGAAGCAGAGAATCTGCTGCTAAATATGGGATTTCTTTGTTGGGATATAATTAAGGATTGAGGTCATGAAGTCGGAAAACAATAAATTCATATCTGCTAATGACAATAATAAGTATATTTCAGGTTCTGTTTCAGATACTTATTAAGATATTCCTTTGCAATGTTAAAGGGGGACATTTTCACTTTATAGCAAATTCCGTAAAATAAAGGCAATAAATAGTTAAACTGAGTACCCGCACTTAAAATAAATTTTTTTTAACCCAAAGTATCCTGAAGCATAAATCATGAAGCTTCTGAAAACATGGGCAGCACCATAATGCAGGGTTGTGATGCAATGCAAAAAAAATGTTTAAGATTCTTTCATATTTTTACACCATGGCACTAGTCCATGACAAGACTTTTCTAGAAATTAATTCGATTACAATTTGAATTTCTATTCTCGTAATATTAACTTTTTTGCCTTTATTAAAAAGGAAATCACTGACTTTCTCATTAAATGCAACCTTCAAAATACTTTCACTATAAATAAATGCATCAGGGGTTTAGTATTTTCATGCAGATTTCATTAAAACAAACCTTCAAAAGTATGAGATCTTGGATGGAGTAGATACACTAGCAATGGCTTGACACATCAGAATCCTTGCGTTTTCTATGTCTGCGCCTAAAGACAATATCACGAATTAAAAGGAAAATTCCACTTCTTAGAAATTCGCTCTTAAAATAAAAGGCAAAACAAGTTAATACAAGAATTGAAGTTGCAATTTTAATTTAAACTGCCCAGCTATAGCCAGTGCATGGCTAGAAAACGTGTAACTGTTCTTTTTCTATTTTGCTACTATCATCATCGTAATTAACTCTTTTAATTTTACCATTGAAAGAACTTATCTCTAGCCACTAACAGGACGGTGACACTGACTGTGAAAATATCATAGAATAATTCCACATTTGCACACCATGCACCAGCATTTAAATGTTAAGTTTATTTAACATTTAAATTTCAGTACTCATTTTAACATTTTCTTGCCTTTATTTTAAAAATAACGTGATATAAATTAAGAATTTCCCCGTTACTATACAGAAAATTAGATCAAAAAAATAAGATAGCAATACACTTGCCTCTTGGTTCTTATTGGTGTGGAAGCAGTCAGTGGGTTCTCATCTTCGGAAGCTGATATGAATGTCAACTCTCCAGATTTGGTTAGCACAGCAGTCACCTAGCATCATAATATAAGTAAAATAGTCAAAATTTGAACAGAAGATTGAGATTTGGGACATAATTTCTAGTGATTACATTTCTGGGTGCCTCACGACATGTAGAACTTGTCACGCTGTGTAAGGATGCAGCGCCTTTCTGATCACCTATAGTAAAATATCAAAAAAATTCAATGTCATTTCATTTAACCTAAATACAAATGTAAAACATTCTGCACATTTTCCAATCTCATTTGGCACATTCTTTTCCCCATTGGCTAATTTTGTGAGCATTCCGCTAACCTATACCTATTTACACGTAGAAGCATTATATTGTGCTTAATTATTTAGTTTTTAAAAGTAAGCCTAGTGTTTGACTGATGGTCAATTTTCTTGACTTTCACTTACAATGTCGAAATTAGGAAGACTTGTTAATTTAGAACTCAATTTCTGTCCACAAAATATTTGAAACAAATATAGATATTATTATCTCTGCTTTCATAAGTTCTCGGGGAAAAAAATTTGAAAATCGCAATACTAAAATGTCTACTTACCCATCGATGCCAAGAAATTTGCTGGTGCATAGCCTTGCCTTCCATCTGCTGTACGTCCGACCCACCATTGTTCGCTTTCCTTTTCCAAAATGTTAACTTCATCTCCCTTTTTAAACGACAGTTCGTCCGAGCGCTGCGGATTGTAATCGTAAAGGGCAACAGTCTGTGGTAACAAATTATAAATTATAACTAAATAACTAGTTACTAAAGAGAACCAGAAAATACTACTACGTGATAACAAGGAAATAAAAATACTCACCTTCTCAATGGTTACCGCATTAGGATTTATTCCAAGGCCATCGAATGTCGATCCCCAGCTCGTCGATGTCACATTCAGATCTTGAAAATGAGATTCGTGAAATGATGAATTCGACTAAAATGGTAAGAAAAAAAACCTCTATTTAAATAACAATATTTAAAAATCCAATATAGACCAATTATATTTGTATTGGCTCATATGAATTCCAGTGAAAAATTAAAATATATATATATATATATTATAGTTTAGTTAATAAAAAAATTGAAATTAATTTTTGAAAATTAATGCAAATAAGCAAATAAACTATAACATATATATATATATATACCTTTTTCATTCTTTACCCGAATTTTTTATTAAAATATATGCCAAATACTTAAAGAGTACTATCTAATTAACAAATAATAGGCCTATAAATGAATAAACTTCTTAGTATGTATATATAAATCAATAAAGTTCACGTACTATATTAGAAACGTCCAAAACGGTGTCCAATTTTCTGATAATCTTCTCCAAGCATGAAGGAGAAGAGGTTTCTGTGAGGTCAAAATTCACAGCTCGCCTGCTTTGATCACGCAACATGTTTTGAGTTTGAGCATCAAGTGCCAATGTAGAAGAATCAAACGGCTGCAGTGATGATTCGTGCGGTAGTACATGACTAACGCCTAACTGCGCAACTAAAATAAAATCAAGAAAAAAAATTTGTCTCAAATTTGTTCCGACTGTCTATGAAATAGAAACTGTGAGATTGAATTCTTACCTTGAGGATCATATTTGTATATCAGCACCGGAGCAGCGCTACCAAAACTACAAAAAGCAACCATGTGTTCGAGCGGGTGAAAAACAGCGCAGTGAACAGTTTTTCGATGAGGTAAATCGGAGTACAAGGCAACCTGATCCCCTACGTAGAACAGGAAAAAATACAAAATAGATTTAGTGAATCAATCTAAGCTATATTTAATGCATAAATGCTTTACCATCAGATCACTTATTAACCCCTTTATAAACTCTGAACGTTCGAATAACATTACATTTATGTTGATTAATGGATTTGCACATTGGAAACCAACATTTTGTTTTCCCATGTACAAACGCGATAGTAATGTATTTGAGTCTGCATAAGGCGGAAAGAAAACAAAAACAAGTGCAATGAATATTTAAGATGACAGGTTTAATGCTGATACCAAAAGTATCATGAATGTTGGTCCCTGGTTACTTACAAAAATAAACTAATTTACTTGAAGAAAGAAATTAGCAATAAATTCGAATCCCAAAAATCGTGACTTTTGATAACAAAATCAGTTACCCAGGAATCCTTATTTCAAAAATCATTTATACCACTGTAAAAGTAATTTCTGCCACACCGAAATCTTAATTACAGATATAGTTTTTGTCGTGTGTATACTTTGGGTTCGTTTTGTATTTGTTTCTTGATATTTTTTTTGTAATTATTACTCGCCAAAAAAGTACTTTTGCATTCTCCTCAGCAGTATAGATTTTCCCAAAAAACCTTATTGTTTAGATATATCATTATGTACCTGTAACAGTATTCCAGGCATAAACACATTGATCTTCACTCCCAGTGAAGATAAAATTGCCACACGGGGTAAGGCAACATTGCAGATATTCTCGCACATTCAAATATCCTTTGTAACGCTGCATACTTTTAAAGCTGAAAAATACAAAATTAATGGGTTTAATAAGAAAAAAAATGTTTTATAGCAAGCTGCGGAATTTTCTCAAATTCTCTACAGAAAATCCGATGTATAACGTGACAAAACAGTAGCAAGACCAGGGGTGTGGGAAGATGCTCAAAATTGGGGACAGAATTAATTCATTTCCAAAATTTTCGGCTGCAGCGATAACGATTTTCATTTTTAGCAATCACATGACAATTTGTAAATTCTTTTTCCCATTTTTGCATCACACAACAATGAATTCATTGTCTTGCGCTGTTTTCCTTTTTATTTTAAAGGAAAAAGGGTCAAATGGTAAAACAATTTTACTGATGAATTTCACGATGTAATATTATCAAGCACTAACTAAGGCATTGTTTCATGTATTACAATTTGTTTTGTACTTAAAAAATTATTTCTCAGTGTAACTGAGATGAAAGTGGCAACGGCTGCTTAAAGAGACCAAAAGGTCTTGTAGGCCCAGTCATCATAGTTTATAACTATGTTAATGAGAATAAATAATAATAATAACAAATCAACACTGATTAAATTTGAATTTATGCTGAACATATTCCTATTATTTTTATTGGTCTTTATATAAGACAGTGGAATAATATTCCGAAAAATAGTTCAAAAATGCAAAGAATTCAGTTTAACAATGCTTTTTAAGTCACAACTGTTTGACATGGAAGTATCTTCCCGATTGTAGGATATATCCCCTACCAAATGGCATTATGAATGGTGATCGTACAGTATTGAATTGAAAAATGTAATGGATTTTCTGCAGAAATTCTGCAACATTAATTTGTAATGTTTGTGTATATTAACTCACCTTTCTGAATCCATGATGCGAATAACGCCATCTTGACTCTGGACTAGAATTCGACTAAACTTTGGATGCCAGAGCAGTTTCAAAATGGAAATCCCCTAAAATTAAAATTATTATGTATTACTTAGCTTTTACAAAAACCTTTTCAGGCATTATTTTCTCAATTTGAATCAATTCACATATTTGCACAAATTGTAATTTGTTTCACATACCTCTAGCTCCAAACAAACAATTTCTTCAAGTAAATTCCAAGTTGAGGTACCTGCAATTTTAAACAGCAAGAGCATTTTAGACTAGCATTTCAACATTTTTAAAGTCTAAAATCCTGTTTACATTTTAATTCAATCAACGCAGTACCTTAGGATCATCATAATTCATAATTGAATACATTTTTTTATACACAAAATCTAATGGAATTCAATTTAACAAAGTCTTGGGAGTATCCTAGTGATTGTGGGATATTAACCCACTTACCAAATGACATCATGATACGCTGATCATAGGGTACTGAGTTGAATTGAATGGAACTCACTCTGTCCTGAGTGATTCCCGGCAAAAGATACATTCCAAATCCGAAGGACTCCCTTACTGTCTCCACTATACAATTTGGTTCCATCATCGTTAAATGTCATGGCATTTACATAGGCCCTATGTCCTTCCAGTTCTTGAAGCAGCTAATCATCAAAAACATTGAGATCAAGAATTTGATTATAGTTAGGCGAGAAATGCACAATACTATCTTAAAATTCAAGTTTTTACAAAGATATATTTAATTTAAATTTGTCTGAATCCTCGTGTTTTTATTCATGGTTACTATACATCACACACACACAAAAAGAATTCCTCACATTTACATTTTTAATTCTTTCATTAAAAAAAAATTATATTAATTATCACGAACCTGACTTCTCCTTAGAACAAAAATTGTGAAAAATTAATTATTCAAATAAAGTCAAACGAAAACAGAAACAGGAATTTTCTAGAATTAATCACAAAAAAGTGACTCGTGTTTTTCCGGTTGCCTAACCAACAAGGACATTTACCATAAAATATTTTTTGGTATTAAGTACCAGACTAAATTTTTGCTAAATTAAGGTCCATAAAAGCAGCAAGTTCGTGTTCATTTTAGGAACATAGGGCAAATGATCACGTTTTACGACAATTGAAAAAAAGTGGAATAACTATGAAAAATATTAGGCAGTATAAAAGAATTGCTCACCTGCTTATTCGCCAAAGGAGAAGTATCCCAAATTCGGATGACTGTATCGTAGCATCCAGTGACTACCACGGACTTGACAGACGGATGAAAATGAGCAGTATAGACGTATGACGGATGAGGAAGCACCACGGCAGATTCATGATTAGATGGCAGTAATGACCAGAGCCTAATGAAATACACAAAATAGGCCTAAATGTAACTTTTAGATAATCCAAAGATTGACCGAATATTAGCAAAAAGATTGAATGGATTTAACAAATTTACATGTGGGTTGACTGCATTTTAAAACATTTGCAAGTGGATTGAATTAATTTTATGAAATCAGCAAATGGATTGTCTAGAATTTTACGAGATAGATAAGTATATTGACTGGGCATTACCAATTTGAAAGTAATTGGATTTTAAGACATTTGCAAAAGGAATTTGCAAGTGGATCACTGAATTTTGTGAACAATGAACTTTATTTAACGTGCAACGCAACTTAGGCAACATTTAACGAACTGCAGACAGCATGGTGCAAAGCCTGCGAGCCATGCATTAACGAGGAAAGGAAAGGTGGAAGTAAAAGCAGACTAAACCTGCTAAGCATTCACATGGAAAAATTATGGAATTTCACAAAAACTACAGTCAAGGCAATCGACCTTGGTCTCTGACCAGGCTGGTCATGTTCGATATGAGATTTGTAAGTGGATTGACAGAAATTTATGAGAATTGCAAATGGATTGACTGAATCTTTAAGAGATTACAAGTGGAGAAAATGACAGGATTTTATTAAGAGATCTGCAAGTGGATTAACTGGATATTATGCGATCGATTGATAGCTTGACAAAATTGTATAAAATTCCTGGAATAAATGACACTGACTGGACTTAAGACAGATTGGCACAAGTTCTGAAGTTCAACAGGATTTAATGTTCTTCCTAATTCACAATCTCGAATTATATACCATCAATATCATTACCTTTCGTCTTAATATATCATACCTTTGTGAAAACCTATCAAAGGGTGACAACGAATCAGGATATAGAAGCATTATAGAAATGTAGCAGTTTAAGACTGCACGAGCATCATTGTAATGGAAAACTGGAGTGTATAATAGTGTTATAAACAGGAATGTAGCAATTGACGGTGAAATGCTTTAATTAAAATTAAGGTCTACTGTTTAAGCTATTTTAAATGTTCTTTACCTCGTCGTTCGATCTGCCGAAGCCGACAGCAAGCATTCGTCGGACTTCGAAAACTCGACTTCGTAAATGACACCGGTGTGGCCGTCCAATCGTTTAAAAAGTTGACCAGAAGGAATCTAGTAAATGTTTAAAATAAATTAGGATCAAATATGATAAATTTAAAAAAGTTTGGATTTCAGCTTATAAAATAGTCCAGATTATTTCAATAGAAAAAGTATATTAATTTATCAAAATTTTATAAAGAATCATTCATAAAAATATATGCAGAAAGTATAATGTATTAACTACAGAAATCAATTGATTTGCAAAGATAACTTCATTAAAATTTCGGCAGTTAATTAATTTCCATTTATAACATTGCACCCTTCGTGCAAATTCCATTAAATAATCACTCACCTCATATATCAAAATAGGTGAGGTACTGTTATCGTGGCATCCACAAGCGAGCCACCTAAACAAAAATGAGAAAATAAATTAAAGCATCCAGTGATGCATGGTTAAACTCAACACGGGTTATCGAAGCAGGCATGTACCTTCCATTGTGAGAAAATGCAGCAACTAAGCATCCCTTTGAGGCCGTTGGCAGGTTTAGAAAAAATTTGTTTGGCACTTTGCAACTCTGTCCTGGAAGGCGAGTCCACTGCAATGTTGGCTGAGTAACAGCATCTCTCAAAGATGAGCCATTCCCACTATGCAAGACAAAAGAAACATATGAAACATTAAACCTAAATCAACATTTTATAGGAATTGGGATTTTATAAAGCATGATATATTGCCAATACATGTATTATGATTTGTCAATTATTATTTTGAGACCAAATGTGAGGATTTCACTTTAAATATTGAATCCAAATTGGAATCATTTTCTGATAGTAGTATTGGGAATAATTACGCAACGTATTTTATACAAAATATACAGTGCCAACACTTTATAAACTAGAATTTTCCACTATTTTACACAAAAGAACCGACTGTAAAAAACTACAAGAACTGTAATTCGTTCAACATTATTTTATCATGTAAAACTGCAATTCTTTCAAAGTTTTCAACATCAAGAAAGCATTATAAAAGCTTCAGAAATTCTGCTCATAACAGTAAAACATGTTATGCTGGGAGCATGCAAAATAAAGGAAGGAAAGAAGGACAGAATACACTTATAATTCACAAATGTAAAAGTGTTAATTACAAGACGTGTAACTACCATGCTGATGTTCAAGCCTGGCTTTAAACAAATCACTGCTCGGTACAAACCTGGGATTTTGCAGGTCACCAGATAAACCATCAGGGGCCGGAAATTCTGTCGCACTTTTTCCCACCTCTCCTTGCAAGGGCATTAGCGAGCGCAGCGCCGGCTGTAAGTTGGCAGGCGGGTTGATGCTGCTCACCGTTACGTACAACGTTGATGGATATGGAGTACGGGGACAAGAAGCCCACCAATGAAAAACCTAACCAACAAAAAAAATTAGAAAAGTAATTGAAGGAAAACTCAAAACTTAAAAATAGGCAAAGGTGCTCACGTCTAAAACTCTCGGCTCCGATCGGACTCGGTGCCTGGGTGGATGATATAGTTGTAGCTGCACTCGGTGACCCACGTTTAAAACTTTATTGGCCCCTACAAGCTTGAGCAAAAATAAAACATTCAAAACAGCTTTAAAATTTGAACTAAGAAATTTCAGGTACTGTTCAAGTGGCACATAATGGATAGGACTGGGAAAGGAGCAGGCGCGGTCTCACGGGGATGGGGGGGAGGGATTCGGGAAGAAGGAGCGCAGCCGAGGTGATCGCCCCCCCCCCCTCCCCCATAAGCCTTTTAATTATGTAACACATGAAAATATTCCCAGCATAAATAACTTCACAATACATGCAGAATTGCTGCAATTTTCCCAGTGATATGCTAAAGAAAATACACAATTTTAACAGCCAGAAAAAATGTTAAAAAGCAGTTTTATATAAAAAAAATACTTCAATATTTTCCCAAATTCGCTTACGGCTAAATTAAAAAAATACCATGGATTTTCTGTACCCTCAAATTGTAATTTTTGCTATAATTTACACCAATTTCTGTGGAACGCTTTTGTTATCTTCAATTGCCTTCAAAGCATGCGTTTTGTGACCCATACATAATACCGATCATTTTTTACATAAATTTAAATTCAG
This sequence comes from Proteroiulus fuscus, assembly GCA_034700285.1. Lineage (NCBI taxonomy): Eukaryota > Metazoa > Arthropoda > Diplopoda > Julida > Blaniulidae > Proteroiulus > Proteroiulus fuscus. Next base: position 4,859 of record JAQIXP010002026.1, on the reverse strand, counting down.
TGACTTTTTCACAACAAAAATAAATTATAACAACACTGACCACACCTTTAGAAATGCCCAGGCAATATGGTACCAGCCACTCTTGGCGCCCCGTTTACTGTGCAGGTTACTGGCAGTGGACATGGGAAGAAAGTCCAAGACCTTGCAAGAGTATTAAAAATGTTGAAAGTGTTAAAAAGAGCAGAATGCACACTACAAAATCCAAAAATGCAATGCTGACTAACAAACATGTTCCTAGTTCCTACCTCAAAGAATAATATTACGTTTGAGCTCTCTTTAACAAAGTAATCATAGCTTTCATTAAAAAGTAAAACTTCTTCCCAAATAGGTAGTATCGATCTGTGGGGTAAATAAGCAACCAACAATATTAGTAAGTTAGTGATTTCCTCAGTCAAATATACAATATATTCAAATTTACATTTAACTGTTTTAGTATATTTATGCCATACAGTTCATGATTTACTCGCACCTCTTAACTATAAATAATTATTAGGTTTTATGTTCTGTTTACATAACTGGTAAACATCTGGTAACACTGTGATTTATGAAAAATGAACTTTTGCATTACAATACGGATTTATTTATGTGAAATGTAGGTTATTTGATATAAAATTAATGAAATTAAAAATCGAGATTTCTGAAAAGTTAAGATTTTCATTTTCACATATCAATCTAGAATCTAGATTATGGTCTAAAAATCACAATTTCAGCCCAACCTTCTAAAATTACAATTTCATGAAAATATCAAAGTTTGGTTTAAAAAATAACGATTTTAGGGATAAATAAAGTAAAGTGTAAATCATTTAATTCTTTTTCAAATAATCATATTACTTTTTAGTAAGGGAATTTACAAAAAAAAAAGCAAATGCTTTTTCAGATTTGCTTCCAATCACATACCTTTTTTCTTTAAGATTAAAAGGAAGTGTCATTGCTGGCAACACGTAGTCAACATTTGAGCCCCTGTTTTCATAAACTTGAGTAACTGAACGTGTCCTATGATATTAAGCAGAAAGAGGATTGATAATTTGCAATTGACAAGCTTTAGTTTCTATATTTACTTCATCTTTAAACAAAAATTATTGCAACCTTTCCATCTTCTTGAGCCACGATCCAGTAGCGCCATCGACAATATTTACACGCACCAAAGGGTGTTTAATCATGAAGTTCATTTTCAGGCGATCAACGCGATGAATTTTGATAATCAAGATTGTTTCATTTTGTACAATCTCAGGTTGTCCTTCTTCAGAGAGTGCTGCTTGAGCTATACACAATGCAAACTTTGTCAACATCCTCAACAAATAATTAAAATTTATGAGTATCACCGAAGAAAGAATATATACGGTAACCAGCAGAATTTCTGATGATAAACGTGACATAAATCCATCACATTATAAAAGAAAAAAAAGCAGAAAATCTGAAAAAAGTTTCTTTGACTGTAAACAATCTTTTCATTTTTTCTGCAGTTTGTCACAGATTATTTGGTTGTTAAATAGTAATTCCACAAGGTTTCGAATGTGAAACGGACATTTTTCCAGTTATTCTTTTGTAAAACAGTGGATTTTCCAATTACTTTGCCTGTTTATACTACAGTTTACTAACAATTTTTCTGCTGCAAAAGAACAGATTGTACAGTTTCTTTTGCTTTTTTAACTGCAGTTTTTACAGTTTTTAGCCAGGTGAATTTCTAGTTTTCCACAATTTTTCAGCTTCAGAACTGCAGTTTTACACAGTTGCTTTGCTTATTTGAACTCCAGTTTCTTTGCAGTAAAAATGCAGTTTTATAGTGTTTATGGCTATTAAATCTCTAGTCTCCACAATTGTAATGGTGTAAAACAGCAATTCTTTCATGCAAAACTGCAAGTTTACACAATTCCCCAGAGTCTATACCTCGTTTTTCTTGGTCTTCCAGTCGATTCATAATTAATCTGATTATTTGCACCTTTAACATTAGAAAAAATTGCAAATATCCACATTCCCTGTGCAACGTCTTTTGCTGGCACACAATTTCTATTATTTGGATTACATCGTAACTTACATGTGCTTTTTTCCTTTCTCTTTTTTCTTGGCTTCTTTGTTGGTGCACACTTCTTTGTAAAGTTTTCCTCTTGCTCAAGAGTAGATCGTTCTGAAACTGGAGGATCAATTTCAGTTGATTCCGATATCCCATTCTCCACAGCCAGTCGATGCCTTCGCCTCTCTTCCCTTTTCGATTGCTTTGATGTCCTGGACTTCGGCAGAGGATTGATCAAGCTTTCTTCGGCGTGTACATGCGCATTCACAATTGTATGAGTGGATGATGCATCCTCACTGTGCTTTTCCTTCTTTTTTGCTTTCCCGCGCTGTTTCGGCACGGCTACCCTTTCATCATCTTCCACCAACTCAGGCCTTGCTGCATTAATAAGATTTTTGGACTTCACGTCAACATCTTTGGTGGTTTTGTCCAAACTTGGAACCAGTTTCACGGTGTCAACTAGTTCTATGATGTCTGGTGAGGGCTTCCTAATGAACTCGGATTTTCCAGAAGATTTTGAAAATATTGCAGGCCTGTAAGAAAATATTGATCATGAGTCTTTTTAAATTTCAAGACTTTTTCCAGTATTCTCTTGTTATAGAAATTTCCCTGATTTTTTTAAAGACATGCGTATATAGATAAAAATAATAAAATTAGACATTCACTACAGTGAAATCAAGCAAAAGAACGGCGTAAATATCTCACTACTAGCAATAACCAGCAATGGGATAATTACGCCGTTCTTTTGCCGGTTTCATTATAGCATGACTTTAAAATTAGACAAAAAAAGCATTGAAGCTACCTTTTCACACGTTGAAAAATTGCCTTATGCAAAAATATTTAATTTGAAATCTGAACTACCTGTAAACATTTCACAAAAATTAAGTTGGTATTTGGCTGAGGCCAATTTCTACGACTTTTTCAGTTTCTTGTTTAACTTTCCAAGTCCATGCTTTATCATGTCCCTGAACATTTAATATTTACACCAATTGTTTAACCTTTCAAACTGGAAAACTGAGTAACCCCCTCTTCAATTGGAGCTTCAAGAATATAATTTAATTCAAACAATTCTCAAATTTATCTAACTATTTGGATTATTCCCTACCAAATGGAATTTGTACAGAAAATGTAACTGAAATAATTATTAATTGGACTCACAGTGTGTAATTCTTCTTCTGCGGCTTAGTCTCCAGCTGGCTACCACCTTCAAATCCCACATTAATTAATCCTAAAATTAAAAAGAAAAAACCACTTTTTATATACTTCATACCTGATTTAGTAATTATGTCTAGCTTATGAAATAAGCTTAAAAAAGTCATTGATGGGGGCTTAAAAATGAAAATGATTAGGAAAATAAGATCGAGAGTTGAAATCATCACATAAATCCATGTCCATCAATCAAGTGAAGCTCCCATACAAAATCTGAATATATAGGCAGTATTTAGAAAGAGCAAACGTGGAACAAACTCAAACGGGACACATTGGTACATAGGACAAGTCCAAGTGGTGGTAAACTGGTGATTCGATAAAGGGGGACATACAAGTTAATTCTTGGCAGTTATTCAGAGAAAGAAATTCAAAAGCTAGCTACAATTTCATTTTGCTTCTATAGTACTTTCTTTTTTGAGCTATTTAAGACTTATTTAAAAAAAAAGAAAAATTTGGGGAGGGGAGGACAAATTATTTTATTATTTTGAGAGTAAAAGATGTAACAGGTATTTTAACTTTTAATCCTACCTTCTTTATCCGCTTTCTGCTTATTCTTTTTATGCAGTTTACTCAGATCCGAGTCATTGAATTCCGATTCCTGTTGCAAATCTTGATTGGCAGAATCATCGTTATTATCCTGGAAGGAGAAATTAAATAAACCAATTCATCACGTAATACAATTAATTATAAGTCAGAAGATTTCAATGACTAAATATTACCACAATGGTATTTCTCGATTTCTTTTTCTTCTTGGGCACATTCTTGCTACAGAAAGAAAGTGGTGTTGATAAAACTATTAACATAAATGACATTTTTGGTAATATCTTTACACAATCATAAACACTTGGGTTTACAATAACTTAAATAAAAACTTATATCATTTAGATTGTTCTGAAAAGCACAGAATGAAATAACAGAATTGCCGACAAAATCAGGAAAAAGTTTTAAATACAAGAATAGTATTTCTTGTAATTTAATAGTGAACATGTATATAAAATTACAAGCTTCTGTTATGTCAATGCATTCTCTTCAATTATAAATACATATAGATTTTCAAGCCAAATGATTTCTGAGTGCACTGAAATCTACATTTGGAATATAACTAACATGGCCCAAAATTCATGATTTTCAGAAATCAAATTCTCAATCAACAATCACGATTAGCCAATCTGAATGGATGAGAAATGAAGTTTGAAAAACTTATGATTTAAATATACTTTCTAAATAGTCTACATACGACGATTTTGTATCTTCCAAGGCAGCCTTAAGTAACTGGTCAAATTTACTTTTGGTTCGTTCTTTTACAGAAACTACTTCATGAATGGTCTCTATTGCAAAATTAAAAAACAATTAAATATCAATATTTAGATAAAAAAATCCTGCAGTTTTTAACAATTGAGTCACGAGCAAATTTACTCACCTAACATCATTTCAGTACTTCCTTCATTGGATCTTTCATTGTGGGACTTTCTGAGAGATTTTTCTTTAGACACACTACCTGAAATCCAAGACAACAAAGTTTCACCCAATGTTGGTAATAATGGTCACTTTTACAGGTACTGGGTATAAGTAGCGTATATGGACTCCTAACCGAATTAAAAAAAAATGGTATCATTCGATAGATATTACCTCCTAGTTT